>JAQFZP010000753.1:0-27496 GCA_034695745.1 Geophilus truncorum | reverse complement strand
CACAACACTGAGAATTTTTGACCAGGATGGATGTGTCTCCTTGCTGCGCAGCGTTTCAAGATACAACCACTCTTCAAAAATCACCGACTTGATAAAACAATAAATAACAATGATCACAAACCCACCAATTATTAAGGCACAAATTCTATGCCTAAAGCGACCCGTCACAAAAATTCTTATTCACTAACACAATTCCAAATGATTCGTTCACTTATAAACCGAATTACCGCAAAAAACATTAAAAAAAACGAAAAAAAAGATGTGGACGAAGAAGAAATCGATACCGGTACTTTGTTTTTAGTATTATAAAGAAAACTAATTTTCAATGCTCGTATTGTAACAAGTGTCAAAATTAGTAATAATTTTTATTTTTTAGGCTTGGAAGGAACCAGCGCGGGCGGCGCGAATTCCTCTCAAACTAGCGTAAGTATAATTTTTAATACTAACAAGTAAATACGGTACCTATTATAGTAATTTAGGAGAACAAGAGAGCCTCTAGCGGTATCAAGTTCTCCGCCACGGGCGTCGAAATTATACAGCTTATACATCTTTCACGTCCAACCGTGGAAAAAATGATGGATGAAAGAAAACAACTAATTAACAAAGTCACCGGTAAAAAAAATAAATTTTAAAGTTGAGGTAAAAATAGAAAACTAAGTTAGAGAATTTTACCCACGAATTTTAATCAAATTCGAATTTCGTACATTCAGTGCCTAAGACACCAAAAAATTCAGTTCTTCTTACAGAACTAGTGTCTTAGGCACTGAATGTACGAAATTCGAATTTTATTAAAATTTACTTACTATCATTTACTTATAGAACTGTGCAAAAACTTGGAAGAAGTGCGAACGGCCGAGACGCGAATCCTGAAAGATGCACTCAAATCGCCCGAATTCAACGCAATCGTCGAGATTCACATAAAAATGAAGCGCGAGGTAGAAAGCAGCCCTGCGATGGTCGATGAAAGAAAACTACTTGTATATGAATATGAGAAAGAGAAATTACAGGAAAAGCACGAAGAAGTGATTAAAGAGGAGAAATCGGGACACAATCTTGTGGAAGAATTGGAGGAATCGGAGGAAAAACATGTCGAAGAAGCGAAGTACGAAGTGGAAGTTGAAAAGTTGAAGTCGGAAATTGAAGAAATGGCGACGTTGGTGGAGGAGAGGGAATCGGAACACAAGCGGCGAATGGCGGAGTTGAGAAAGAGTTTGGAGGAGGAATGCGAGAGGCGACTGGAGGAGGAATGCGAGAGGCGACTGGAGGAAAAATTGCAAGATACGAGGACGACAATCGAGCATCTGTATCATCACATCGAAATGCTGGAGCAAGAAAATGTAATGTCGAGATACGATTTAGTTTGTTTGCATTTGCGAGTTTGCGAAGTGTAAATTATTGCGAATTGGATGTTTATACGTCTTTGCGAGCACGTATAATTCGATTTATCCGTTATGCGTTATACGTTTACGTTTACGTCGGGATACGTTTTGCTTCGCAAGAGCTCTAATGAATACGGTAGATAAATACGACGATAAATTTAAAAAGTTGAAAAAATGGTATACGAAAAATGTTAAATAAATTTGAGGCTCCACACACGAGTAAAGTTTAACACCAACTGAATTTTATTGTTCAAAACCCCCTTATATGCAAATCAGCGATCATGTGATTGCTACTTCATTGCACATTCTCAAAAATTTAAATATGGCAAATTTACTTTCCCTTTAGTTTTTACCAATGACGTTGGTTTTTACTTGTTAATTAACTTAAAATCGTTTTATGTCCAGGCTAAGCTAAAAGATCAACAAAAACAAGAAGAAAATGCTGATTTTAAAGATTTGTCTGTAATAGAAGAAAATGATGCTGCTTTTGGTGATTTGTCGGTAAAAGAAGAAAATGATGCTGATTTTGGGGAGACACCTGAAAAAAAAGGAAAGGAAATCTGGCCAGAAACAAATATATTCGTGACAAATGAGCAATATGAATATTTGCAGGACGTAGACATGAAAGTTTTCATTAGTTTGTTACTGAATATTTTATTTACTTCTGAAGAATTGAAAAAGAAAACACTATTCGGGACCAGCCACGGCCACCGTTCCGGTGAAAAACCAAAGCCTGGCTTGGACCAGGAGAAGGTGGAAGGCCTAATTAGTAAGTTAATATCAATAATAATAATAATTGATAAGTTATATATATTTTAAATTTTTCGTTTTAGAAGCAGCCTGTGAGAGGTATAATGTGGCTAGACGTCAAGTTGTTCATAAACTTCAGATGAAGATAGGAAATTGCAAACAAGTTTAAGGGGTAATTTTTTTTGTTGTGTACATAACAAATTAATTTAAATTCTGGTTTTTAATTATTTATTTTTATTTATTTATTTTCTTTTATTTGTTGAATTTGAAATTTTGCTATTTTACTCATAATTTAACAACTTATTAAATTTAGTGTTTTTCTTACTAGATTGACCGAACTCTAAGCAACTCGTACAATGTTTCCTTGATGGCGGCTCTAAATCATCTTTCGTCACTGAGAAATTATCCAAACACCTAAAGCTTCCGGTGGTTGATTGAAGTCCCATGGATTTCAACTGCGATCCTGGAGGCTCCAAACACAACGTTGATGACGAAGCTTCGTTCAAAGGGAGTTATAATTGATCTCGATAAATCCCTTATTGACAAGAAAAATGGCGTACAAATTTTAATCGGTACGGATCACTTTTAGAAGATTGTTACCAACCAGATGACGCGAATCAACGATGATCTGATGGCGCTCAACACGATTTTCGGTTGGAGTCTCCACGGAAAATCAAATTTAAGCGACTGTACAACTTCAGCAGCCGTAAAAATCAATAAAGTAGCCGTTATCGATCAAACCGATGAACTAATCGAAAAATTTTGGAACCTGGAATCAATCGGAATTAATGACGAACAAAAAACGGAGAATTCGGATGAAGAAGCGATTAAAAAATTCGAAGAGTCAATAACCTGGACTGGAGAACGTTACGAAGTCGCACTTCCCTGGAAAATAGACCCGATCGAACTTGACGATAACTATATTGTTGCGCGTAAACAATTCAACTCATTAACCGAAGTCGAAGCTGTCGTGAACTCTCGACCCCTGACCTACGTATACCGGTACGACGATCCCACAGAAATGGAACCGTTGACTCCACTCCATCCCATTTCCTAGTAGGAAAGAGAATACTAAATCTACCCTGCTTTGGAAAAGTCAGCGAATTGAAAAATCAACAAAAAGATGTCACTACCAAGTGGAAACTAAGGCAAAAACTCATCGGAAATTTCTGGAACCGTTGGCACTCAGAATATCTAACTGAGTTAAGAAACCAGAAGTCGAAGGAACGTGAAAACAACTTCAAAATTGACGACATTGTCTTGGTTGAAGATCCGAATCAGCCACGTTTACTATGGAAACTTGCCCGAGTAACATGAACTATTATAGGGCGTGACGGAAAAGTGAGATCGTGCCAAACAAATCTCCCCTACGTCGTCCAATTAATCGTCTCTGCAATCTCGAACTATCCCCGGGGAGTGTCGAATTATACAAGTAATTCGTTTTGAACTTTGTTGATTTGACTTTGTGAGTTTTATTGATAATTTTATTAATTTTCTTTTATTTGTTGAATTTGAAATTTTGCTATTTTAATTTTAATTTACTGTACTCATAATTTAACAACTTATCTTTAAATTTTGTGTTTTTCTTACTAGATTGTTTGAGAGTTATTTTATTTGTATTGTTTAACTTTAATTCTTGAAATCTAGATTGACCTTACTAGTAGTAGCCATTGCTTTAAATTAAAGTATGAGCATAGAGATGCAAACAATCAAGTCTCAATTTAATTCAATAGCTTCAGACGTACACTTTAAAATTGAATTCAAATTAACAAATCTGAATCTGACGAAATCCACAGCCCAAAATCTGAACCTAAAATCTTCATATTTCTAGCTGAAATATTAGGTACCGCAATTGAAGAAAAGGTTTGTTCGGTTAAAGAATATTTATCATCTCAAAACATGACTCTGACCATGGAATAACCACTTTACTAACAAATAAAATTCTGCTGTAATTTTGGTTTATGTGTCATGTGAAATAAAACTATCTGTAACCATCGAATAACCTGGAAGCGCATCTCATCTCGCCCGTTTCACGCGTGATCGCGATAAACGGCGATATTTCATAAAAATGTTATACCTTAGAACCTTGGTATAAGAAGTTCCTTAACTCACCTGTCATCGTTACCCATCAGTTAATTCAGAATTGGACGTAAAATCCAAAAATATTTTAATGAATCAACATTACACATAAAGGGTAAAATCATTGTGAGCTAAAGCATGGTTCAAACCAATTTGGAAAACAGAAAATTACAACCATGAATATTAAATGGAAATTGTAACAAAAATTTTGTTTCTCATGACTACGTACATTTCTAATTTATGTATAATTAACATAAAAAATTGTCTAAACTTTAAACAACATTTTTTTCTATACACAATAATCATCTAACGTAAAATTGCAATAAATGTACACATTGCACAAAAAAGATTGCATTAAGTAAGGTAATAACTCCAATAAATTTACATTGGCGGGTGTCGTCTGAATCAAAAATTTTTCGTAGAAAAATAGAGACAATTTTTCATCTGGCTCTTAAGAGTTTCACAAAAAATTTGTGACAATTTTTATAATATCTCCAAAAAGATTATCATCCATAAAATTCACTTGTCAGACACAAATGTCTGAACAATCAAAAAAAAAAGATTTCTCTTGTTTAATGCATAAAAAAATTATAAAAAATAATAAAAATAAAATAAAATAAATAATAATAATAATTTTAATCAAAGAAACGTAAAGAGAAGAAGAGATTCACTCATCTTCAAGGCTGAAACACAGGAAACAATCCACTTATTGTACAAAAGAGATTTAAAGTTGTACTTGATGACACGCATATATCGGTCTGTGGTGACAACACAAGTGCACAAATTTCACTTTGTATAGAAATTCTTTTTTTTTTTTTTGGGTTGGGTTGCATTGCATAAAAATTGACATAGTGGGTATTTCGTTCGAAAACATGTTTCAGTTAGTTCGGTGTTGTTGCTACGTTCACTCGCATGCTAATTTGCTATCGAAGCTGCTCAGAGCAATTCCAAAAGCTTGAAGAGCACACATTGGAAAACGAAAATCCATAGTAAATACATCTTCGGCGACTCGGCCAAATTGCATTACTATGTACTCAACTGAAAACAGAAATTAATAAGAATTAAAAAAAAAAATTAAATTAATTTAATTGTTTACCATCATTACCATCATTTTCATGTACAACTTGGAAGTTTTTCACTGATGCATGTGTTACGCGTCCTCCAAAGTTAAGAACATAAGATTGCGTTTCTAAAAAAATAGAAAATAAAATAAACACAAAAATAAAATTAAATATAATAAAAATTAAAAAAAAAAAAAAATAAAAATGCCTTCATTCCAAACTGGTGTTTTATTATGCAGTTGTATAAGATGTTCCATATTATTCACTTTCCACCTTTCTAATAGTCCATCTCCATCCTTTAAAACAAGAAATAAAAAATATTTTAGAAAAAAATAGTCAACTTTATACCTAAGGCAGCCACCTAGTGTTGAAATTTGATACTCGACCGACCAGTTTCCAGCTGTGTAATTCCAAATTTCAACATCAGATGGCAAAAAAGCATCATTTACACCAACCCCTTGAATCTGCATGTCAACTCTATGATTATCTACGGTCATGCCGGGTAAAACAATTGTCATTTTTCTTGGTCCTTTAAAACCTAAAACATTTGTCTCCTGTGATTTCAAAAAAAAGAAAAATTAAAATTAATTTAATGCCTGTCATTCTCTCTTTAGCATTTCATACATAAATCACAGCAGCTAGTTCCTGACGAGAGTTATTTCTGTCGCTAGCAGCCAGGCCTTTCCTCGGATTCGCACCGCTGTCGAAAAGCGTAAATTGAGTTCCGAGCAAATTAGATCTGAAAAAAAAATTTAATCATGATTCGATTTTTTTTATTTCCATTATCAAATCAAAACTTTCCATTCCACCTCAGTTTTCCCATAAACGAATCACCGCTTCGGCTCAAATCCGTCGGATCAGTCGATATCAGATAATTCGATGTTGTGCTCTTCTTCCGCTTTCGAGCAGCCAAAAGAAACACCTAAGTTATAAAAAAAAAAAAAAAAAAAAAAAAAAAAATCACTTTAATTTTTTAAGAAGTCAAAGTAGTAAAATTTATAAATACCCTTTTCCCGTCCTCTCTCTCCAAGTGCAAGTAGTAGGTGGGAAAAAGCCCGCGATCCATTCCTTTGCGATCCCGCGTGATGCGGCACTTGAGTAGCGATCCTTGCGGTGCGGGCTCCGTAACAAAACTGGCCAAATCCTCCAGCATGTCACCTGGAATCACATTGCTGTTACTTTTACTCGCGTCACCCCCTTCTTGACTATTGTCCATTGAACTCTATAACGAATCAAAAAAAAAAAACAACAAAAATCAAATTGGTAAATAAAAATTTCATTTTTATTCAATTTTTTTTCTTTAAATTTTAAAAAATAACTTTTTTAAAACATCAAATTTCTACAGTTCTCAGAAGAAAAAAAAAATTAATTATACACCATAAAAGCGACTTAAACTCAAAGTGAAGCGCTTATTCATAGTACACCCACAGGTACAAGTGCAGGTATGATAGGATCCGGAAGAACAAGAGGAACTAGCGCAAGTAAAATACTCCGAGTTTCCAGAAGAGAAGGACTCGATTGAATCACTGCTTTTAATAAACTGCACTGTTTGTGAATTTAGACAAATGGGAATCGCTCTTGAGAAGTTCACGTGACCCTTAATAAGACGGGGAATGGCGGAGGGCCTGCGTGTGGACATTTGATGTTGTTTTGATGGTGTAAATGTTGGTGGTGTCCTTCTGGGAATTCTTGATCTTGAAATTGGGGTCGGGACAGGAGTTTTTGGAATAGAGGGTTTTGCGAGAGTGGGTTTTGGAGTCGAAGGCAAGAATCGGGATTGTTGCCGGGAACCAGAGTAACAACGGGGATATGACGTCTCGGAGCGATCGGGCATTGAACACGAAGCGAAAGATGACGTTTCGTTCGATTGGTGGTTTCCGGTCGTTGTTGGATATTGATATTGGCGTGGCGCAATTATGGCACTCGGTTTGCTGTACGTCGGGCGCGTGTATTCGAATGGCGTCGAAACACGATATCGTTCGCACTTCTGTTTGTAGTGGTTCGATAACGTCGAATCAAACGACATTTTTAATTTTGACATGGTTTTGTTTTGGGGTCTGTAACCGGGAGAAGCGTACGAAAACGCTGTGTTCGTGGTCCCGGAAAGCGGCGAGGAAGTGCGGGTTAATCTCCGTCGGTTGCCGGAAGAGCTCGACTGCGATGTTTTCCTGCTTATGCTCGACACTAGATCTTGAGTCGACTGCGACGCCCGACGGCAGAATTGGTAAATGTAATTTGAGCCGATGCTCGAATGCGAGCCTTGTCGGTTGAAGATTCCTTTCCGGGCTGACGAGGAGCCGTGGCTGTGGATTGAGATCTGAGGCGAAGGGGGTAAATAGCGTTTGAGAAGCTCGGGAGAGATGTGTCGATTGCTCTTTGTGACTGGAACCTTGGATCGCAGCGGGTCGGAGTGTTTCTTCCCGCGCATCCCTGTCGTTTTGAAGGTCGAGGTAATTTTAGTTTGATTTTTCGTTTTTGAAATCGACGATTTCGAGCCTGAAATCGTCCTGGTACAGATTTTTAACTTATTCGCACTACCGTAAGTAGATTTATTGTAACACCTCACGGTTGGATGATAGATGGCTTTAGCACCAGAGGTCAGCTTCGACTGCGATTTTAATCGCGACATCGAGTTCTTGGAGGTTTTCCTCGTGTCTTTGCTCGTGGTTCCCGACAGTTGCTTTCTCAAGTGCAATCTGGAGCTCTTTTTCGCGTTCAACAGCACTTTGGACTTAATTTTCTTGTGCACACCCGTGAGTTGCGTCCTTTGTTTGTAATGGACGGTTCTAGTGTGAGATCTTTTAACTCTGGGCAAAATGGGCGGCGGTGTTTTCTGTTTGGAATGCAGCATCGAGTAGTCGGAAGGAGCACTCGAGTAGTACTTCTGCGATTTGTCCTTTACTTTCAAACCGAGCGAATTCGTTTCAGAGCACGGAGGAGTTGGTTCGGAGCGAACATTTGACTGAACTGGATTCGGGTTGTACACTTTATACTGAGCCAAAAATCTCACATCGTCGCCGCGTTCTCGTCCGGCTCCGGCTCTGAGTCTGCAACACGGTGCGGGTTTGGATTTTAAATTTACAACACCATTTGATAATTTCGAGTTTGAAGAGATCAGCAGATTACAAGCAGAAGAGCGGCAAAAGGAGTTGAATCGAGTTGAATACATAATACGCGCGTTGTTGCTCGAAATTTCGCTCAGCGGGGTCAAACGAGAGCTTAATATTCTGTTTGGTGTCGGTTCGGTTGTCTCGGTAGTCGAGCACGACCGGACGGTAACGAAAGGAGAACAATAAAATGCGGAAGACGCGTAAAAGTCCCGAGGGCCATCGCAGCTAAAATATTTCTGGGAACATATATTATGGGGGTTGTAAGTGCAGGTAGATTCGCATTCGTCAGATATAGTGCATTTTGTTTGGGGTAGGAACAATTCATGTGGGATTTGTGTGAGGGCGAGGGCAGAGGTTACTACAGTGGGTGTTTTTGTGAAAAAAGGGTAAGAGGAGGACAATTCGCTCCTCCTTACGCTGCTGGACGGCCGTTTCGGTTTGTCGGGTATCGGCGACGTTGGCGTAAGTCGGCTCTTGGTGCTCGCTGCGATCAGGTCGAGGCCGTCGATCAGGTCCGGGGAGCTGTGCAGAGAGCTGTCCGTTTCCAGCGGTTGCACGATCGGATGGCTCTCGATGTCGTCGAAGTCGATGCGCGTCGACAGGTTCAGTTGCTGCAGTCGGCGTTCCGTTTCTGAAAAATAAATTTAATGATTTAATACGATTGTAAACACGTTGGGAATTCGAACTGATGGTGGTGTTGTGCAAATGTTGAATGACAAATTGAGTTGAATGAAAAGGCAAACACATTGAGCAATTCTTCCCACGGATGAAAGACGTTAGCATTGAATGCACAAGGAATAATTGGATTTATAGTACGAGACACGATTTTGCTTTCAATGCAGCGATGAATGTCAGTTTCGCGGGCTCTTTTCCGGAATTTGTGACTATTCTAATTTCAGCTTTCGATTACCCACTTGTCAGTGTCAGAATCAAGCAGAATCAAGCCTCGATTCAGATTCTGCGGTGCCACGTTGAATTTGAGTTTAACAAATACAAAAAATTTCAAAATGGAAATGCAGAATTAACATTTCGCTCGCAGGAAAAAGACGAAAATTCCTCAATAAGCAAATCCAAGTGCGTCAAACATTCCAGGCAGCTGTTGCTTCACCATCCATCAACTTCCCATATCGATCAATCACCCATTTACAGATAAAAAAAAATTTAAAAAATGCAAAGAAACCGTCATTTATCCATCCAATTTTCCAAATTTTCCGTGAATAAAACGAAATGTACCTTCCTTTTTAATTAAATGCAAACTTCCTAATGCATTATTCGTGACTTGTCACCTTTTTACCTTTGCTCAACGTCCGAAGTGATGCGTTGCCATGACTACGGCACGGCTTGTCTTCACCACGTAAGGAACCATATGGCCAAGCGAATGTAGGTAAAAAGTGAATTTTTTTTCCGAGCGCCATCTGTTAAAGCCATCTGATGTTTGCAGCATTGACCCTCGTCTTTTTAGGGAAAAATGGGGGAAAAATGTTGAAACATGTAGCTAACAGCTTGATCCTGAGCTGCAGCTTCGGGTGATTGACTGACTGGGTCTGGCAGACTGAGACTGGAAATATCGGTTGATTTTATTCAACCGGTCACGTCACCGAGTCCCGGCATTGGGGGTTAAACATATAAATTGCATTTGGTAAATAATAATATGCTTGTAATAGAAAATTACTTGAATTTAGTTATCTACAAATTAAATCGTGGAATATTAAGTTACGCAATGATAATAAATGTTAAACTGAATCGATTCCAATTTGACCAATCGTAATTTAGTATCGATTTGTTTTAGTGACGATAAATCAAGGCTAAAGTGTTGATTTTTAATTTATAACTAAGTTTCAATTAATTTATTTAAAATTTTCACTATTTTAGTGTGGATTTATATTGTAATTATGCAATATTGATTGTTATTGCTTTTTCCGCATTAAATTTAAATTTCCCGCGCTTTGACCACAGCTCGCAAGACGGCAATAGCTATAAACAACTACTTTGAATTGAAGTTTCTCGCCACCCAACATCGTAAAAAGTAACTAAAATTTGAATTTTCAAACGTGAATATAAAAGTTGCAAAAATAAGAAAAATAATTCCCAAGATCCTTGTGGTGTTATGGGTGATCAACACAGACACTGACCATCAAAATCTAGATTTAGAACACACAAACACACTTTTTGCTCATAAACTGCTCTCAAAGATGCGCATATTTCACTTTCTTTTCACCCTTCAACGATAAACAAATTTTATTTTACTTCCTGTCCACAAACTTCACAGCAAAACCCACAAATAAATAAATAAATAAATAAATAAATCTAACATACACGTGCTCACAAATATCACATTCATTTGACATGACAGTTGCGAGATGAAGTCATCACCCAACCTTTTCCTATTACCACCTCCCACCTAAAAAAAAAAAAAAAAAGTGCTCTACTAGCGAGTTCGATTATTGACAAGAAAAAAATCCTCTCAAGAAGCAAAACTTCAAAGCCACAACATCCTCCATATTTCATAAACTTCATCTTCCATCTCCGCACGCGTGTAAATCCCGACTTGGAAAACGAGCAGCACAAAAAAGTAAAAAGAAAAAAAATAAAAGAAAGAAGAAAGAAGAAAGAAGAAGAAGAAAAAAAACCGTAACACGAGTGATCTTGAGTGTAAGATATGGCCGAGAAAATCCCTAGTTCCTTTGCTATCTGTACGTTGACGCCGTTGCCAAGCACGTGCCCCGAATCGCTGCATAATAATAGGGCAGACATTCACTTCGAACCTGACACGAATCCATTTTTACCGTCGGAAAACCCAAACTGCGCTTACACCGCTATCCCGAAACCTGATTGAAATCCTGAGTGAAATGCTAAACCACAAATACCCACCTGACATTTTCCTCTCCTGAGATGTCACCTCCGAATCACCACTTACGGGTGACTGGATCATCGCCGGCGCTGCAGGCTTCACTTGAACTGTTGTCATGGCATCGGGGTTTCCGCCCGTCATCGAGTACTGCAACGGACCGTCGTATCCTGCAAACCAACAACATTTTTATTTATTTTACTAATTTATTTGCTTTCCAAAGAGCCTGAAATAACACTTCCGGTTGGGCAGAGTCGACATGCAACTTCTGAACTCGGAGTTTTGAAAATGTCATGTTCACGGCCGAATCACAAGTGATTTTTTGACCGCTGCAAATGGGAATTTTAATGTAAATAAACTTATAAACAAATCGATTTAAACTCTTCTAGGTAACGAAGCAATTCCCTTTAATTACCATTCACACTTTTTCCCTGAATTTAAAAGCCAATTAGCAACCATTGACTGCAACCAATTAGTAATTACCATAGAACAACAAAATAAAAATAGTAAAAAAAAAAAAAAAATTTTGGCCTCGAAGTTCAAAAAGGGAATTAAGACCGAGAAATAAATTAAAAAAAAAAAAAAAAAAAAACCAAAAGAGTCTATTTGTCACTTGTCTCGAATCCCGGGCGGAGGTTGCGCGAGAAGACTTACAAGGCACTTTAAAAATTTAATTACGCTCAAAGTTGCACAACAGCGATGAAATACGGTGAATACTTAATTACATTCCCCTTTCACTCCCAACAACAGCATTTTTACAAGACACCGTCAAAATGGCCCCATCAATTGCATTTTACAATTTTATTGAAGATGCGCTTTTGCTTTCAACTGCTCGCGAAAACGTGACTACGCACACATTTCCCACCGACTTTACTTACTCCATCTTAATCAATAGCTCATTATGGTCACAGATTCCCCTATGGGGAGGCATGAAAAGCAACAACCACAATAACCCGACAACAACTCGAGCGTCGGACCTTGGAAAAATGCCAATATCACCTCGAGTATTTCTGCAGTCCGCGAAATTTGACGTTAAACAGTTTTATAAAGTAGGGGAAATTTGTCAAAACCTAACACAACCCTCATTTTCGGTCGTATTTATTATTCATGCAATTCTCTTTTATTCGTGCATGGCTGACCATGTGCGCAGAAAAAGCGAAAAGGAAAAACTTATATTTCATCCGAGCCGTTTTATGAGAAAAAATAAATCAATTGCCACTTGACTTCTTAAAGTCCCGCTACCAAAATCCACGAGGGATTTTCTCTTTTCATTCCCCCATTCCACCTTTTCCTTTCCACCCGTTTTACATTTTAATAAGATAAAAGAGCAGAAAGGAGAAAGAGGCCGGGAAATGGAGAAAGAAATAAAGACTGGGCGGGGTATGTGCAAGGATGAGTTTCATAATTCCCCCGCGGCTGTCGACGCCGTTACTGGCATCCCAGTGTCCACTATAATGATGGATGGCGGTCATCTGGAAGGAAATTACGATCTCGGTGAAAGAGATGGAAGATGTGTGTCGGAGAATTATTGCACGAGCTGATTCCCAGTGCACGACCGTCTTCCTTCTGCGCCATCACGCCGATTCTTAATTCCAGTCAAGGTGAAAAGAAGTATGGCGCCGAGCCCTGCCTGGCATTCTAATCGAATTCCGAGCGGTACAAATCAAGCCAATGTTTTCCGGTGTTAACAAAAAAAAAAAAAAAACGCTCAATTGACCATCTTTAGTTAATGTAGAATTTTTTTCATTAAAGATTAAACTTTTAAAACTACTTTTTTTTCCTTTACAGTAAAGAATGAATGATGGTGGGACTTAGGTGCCATCATGGCCGGAATGTGAATTAACCTAGAATAATAAGAGCGAGAGCACCAAGGTGTGCATAATGTAAACACAAACTTGCTTTATTCTTTGCACGTTCTTTATTATAGTGCTGTAGCCCCTTTCTGTTATAAGATTACTAAAAAGTAATGAAATAAGATATCCAGTTAAGTGTTCGAGCCGTGGCGTATGAACAAGTTATGCAGAAGTTGTGATGGTCATACACAAGGAAAAGCCTACTAATTATTCATAGCATACATTTCCCTAGCTTTTATCTTACTACGAAATGATATGTAACACCTAGTGTTGAAATTTGTCACTTTAGGTATTTATAACATTAAATTAGATGGAATTTATCCAATTACATAATTTAAATAATTTACTTTTGCATTTGAGCTTTATTTATTTGCTTTTATTTTATCCTCATTATTTGTTGCCATAGTAACTTATTTTTCCTAACACAAATAAACAATATCCACCTCATTTCCTTTTCTTATAAAAGACCAGGGAAAAAATCTCTTAAGTACTGAGTTTTTAATTAAACCCCTCTTGCTCCTTCAATTTTGCTTTCAACTCTCATTTGTCAAGCTAAATTGGATTAAGATTTGTTTCCTAGGCAAAACCCACATAAGAGAATAAACAAGAAAAAGAACCAAAAAAACACTTAAAAGAGCCATTTTAAAAATCATTCAACTCCGCAAGCAAAACCCATAAAAAAAAATCTTCATAGAGAAATAATTCACTCTCCCATTCTTTTCTTGCAACAAACCAAACAAAAAAAAATAGAAAAGGCAATAAAATGCTGACCACAGTCCACTTGCGACCATTTACTGTGATCAATTGCCTAAACATTCTTTTACAATACTTCTTTATAGCATACACAAGACAAAATTGCTTTGTCATTATAAAAGAAAAATGTACAATGTGACTGTATAATTCCGGCCAATAACTGTTGGCAACAACAAGAAAACACTTCTTGGTAATTACGTTCTCCAAGTAATTCGAGTAGCAAGAGCTTGCTTGTTGAACGGCCTCTTGGTGTAGTTAATTTTCTAATAATTCCAGCAACATACAAGGCAAAATGACTGCCATAACATTCAAATTCGAACGATAAGGAAGCTTTAAAACAATTTCTTGGCAACAGTCACTCAACTTAAAACCCATTTCTAAATTATGCAAACTATTTTCATTGCCTCTTTTACTGCTTTAAACACTTTTTTATGCCCCTTTCTTCCACTTCCCCGCAACATTCTAGCTATTCACTTCAGCCACACTTGAATGTCTAATCCTTTTTACTTAGTTCGTCTCCCTTTTGACTAAATAAATAGTCGCCTTGCCGCTTGACCCTGGGGAAAAGCTTCTAAATGCTTTCAGCTTGTTCTCAACTTTGAACTCTTGGGTACTCTCCTTTCCAACGCCATCAAGACCTCTTTCTCGGGCCACAAGACAAACCAACAATTGGGTAAGGGTAAAAGGAGGGAAAAGAAAAAGTTAAATGCTTTCACCCACAATTTTCTCTATGGAATTTCAGCATTTGCCAGCCAGTCGAATCAAGGCATGCAGAAGAATCAACAGCACAAATTGATTTCACCCAGAAGAAAAGACAAGAGAAGGGAAGAGAAGGGACGAGAAAAGAAAAAAGGAAGAAAAAAAATAAATGATTTATTACATCTGCAGTAATCAGTCTGATGGAAATAGTTGGACATTAATTGGTTTGCAGTGTCAAAGGCCAACTTTTGATGATACAGCAGAAAGAGCAAGAAAAGGTTTGTATGTTGTTAAGAAAGTGCTGTAAAGTGTGTGAGAGGTTAATTAATCCATTCTCAATTGATTTCACAGCACATGCTCAAACAGCTGTGACTCTCAGTCTCAAAGATCAATTAAAGGTTTTTCGTCACTAAGAGAGTGCTTGGTTTTATCTAGTGAGACTCAAGTACAAATCAATAGCATGTAATTTTCCTTTCCATCTGCTTCCCAGCCATGCCTAACATGGGGTCACACCCCAATGTTATCACACACTTGACTCGTTCTGAAATTGCAAGCACTGAGATTTTTATTTCTCTGATGATACTTGTAAAGTGTTAATAAAGTGAAATTAATTAAATGCAGTTCACAGTTGCAAGCATCAAGAGGCGTGAAAGAGAAATTAAATAAATAACAAAGTTGTTGTATTTTCTCTAACTTTTTCAGATACACGCACTTCAAATTCCCATGTTTATGTAAAGATTTCAATCACAATGTCTTAGTTATTAAGTTTACGTAAAAGCTCTAATGACCATTCTACGTATACCTAACAGAAAGCAGCAAGTAACCAAAGGCTACTTACAAGTTTGCATCAAAAGTTTAAAAAGTTATATATATATATTTTTTTTTTATGTTAGAAAATTATAACTTTCACAAAATATGTATTGATTAAACAAAAGCTGTTTTAGGGCAATTTAGAACACGATTTCAGCTATAATTTCATATAACGTTTTTGCAGATTTAACCATTATATTAGGGAACTAAAATTAAAACCAGCAAAAATGCATTCTTAGAATATTTCAAAAAAAATATAGCAACCAGAATTCTTGTTGAATCAGTTTGAAAACTTACGGTATTGTAAAGATTTGTAACCACTACAAGATCCTAAAGTTTAGTAAAATTTAAAGAAAAATTCTAGTTGCTATGATTTTTTTGAAAAAATTGCTTATGGACAACAATCTTCATTATCGTTTTTTTTTTGTTTTTTTTTGAGGCAATTCTACACCCATACATCCAATTTAAAAACGTTTCCCCAATAATTGAACTTTCTAAACCTGTTTAGTTTTTAATTTTTGTTCCACTAGTTCTTGCAATATTTCAAACATTCTAAGAATGCAATTTTGCTAGTTTTTAATTTTTTTTTCTCCCAATGTAATGGTTGAATCTGCAAATACTTTATATGAAATTGTAGCTAAAATGGTGTTCTAAATTGCCCTAAAACTTAATTTTATTAATTTTTTTTTAAACCAGTAGGTGTAGGTATATATTTTGTGAAATTTATACTTTTCGAACACATAAATAAATAAAATAAATAAATAAATAAATAAATAAATAAATTAAAAAAAAATAAATTAAAAAAAAAAAAAAAATCCAACTTTTTAAACTTTTGACACATACTTGAATATTTAAAACAATATGGTATTTAAAGAGTCTTGCACATGATTAACTTGTATCTTTCATGTCCACGACTTCTACCAGAAGCTCAGCAATTTCAACTTAAATCCAATTTTATGATCATTTAGCCAATAGGCAGGTTCATTGAAAACAACTGTTCCACTAATGGGTTTCAAACACCCTACAATCTACGAAAACAAAGTGGGAAAGATATCATCTAATCATCAAACAAGTTTAGATGCAAATTTTACATTGTTAGAACAGTGATGCTTGCTATGTGGGTTACACTTTAACTTCACTGCATATATAAACAATTATGTTATCACATTAATTCTGCATTTACAGTGTGCAGAGCTGAGTGTTGTTCACACTCACACTAGGAAAAAATAATTCCTATTGATTAAATTTCCTTTTCAAACTGACTGCATAATGAAAAATAAAAATGGCACATTCAATTCAAGAATTTCCATTACAATTTGCAATGAAATGTAAAAGAGTTATTTTTATTTCCATTCTTATTCTTCCCCACAGCACCACTCTTTAACGCATTAATAATTTAAAAAAAATTGCTTTCTAGATAAAAATAAATATTTATGAGAAATGAAGACAGCATTTAAAAAATATTGATTACAATAAGAGAAAGTTTGCAACATATCTTTCAACATTTACAGTTTTATTCCCACCATTTTCAGGAAGACTTGTTTCATTCCCAAAAAATGGCTACCCATTTAACACACAAAACCCAATAAAGACAAGGGAGAGGGAGAGAAAAAAAAATCACCCCTATAAAACTTTTGATAAAAACCTTCTCTCAGTTAAAACAAAATCACATGATTTCAATTCAAGTCTTCACCTCCTCATGAATCTTCCAACCAACCCAACTACCATCTTTGTAACTTCAGCCATTTAACTTCAATAAATCACCTAAAAATAAAAAAAAGAAAAATCCAAAAAAAAGAAAAAGAAGAAAAAGGGGAAAGAGTACTTCTATTTATGCTACACATAAAACATACCCAGCCTCAACAGTCATCCTGAAGCAAAAGAAGAAGAGAAAGAAAAGAAGTGGTTTCTTTTTAGTCTTTTTTTTTATGGCAATCAACAATTCCAGAAAAAATAGAAATGCAAAAAAAGCAAAATATGAAACTCAGTTTTGTCAACAAGTAGATGTCTTCCACTTGACAGAACTCAAAGCTCTTTTTACTTTATTGCTTTGCATTTTTTTCATCTCTGTCTTTGGTGCTATGCTAGCACTCAAGTGTTAACAAAAAAGTATGGTGTAACCCTTTGAAAGAGATGGAAAAATGGGTTTTATTATTTGATGTTGTCTCTTCTGCATGTGAAAAAAATTTTTGAATATTTCTTTATATTTCTATACTTTGCGAGAAAAATCTTTCGAAAGAATAAATAACTTGATTATTACATCGATTTAAGAATTCTGGAGTATAAAAATAGATTTTCCTTATCACAAATTTCATGACTTGGTAAATAGTTGCTTATTGAATCATAAAAGAAGCTTTTATTAAACATTTATACAAAAAAAAAAAAAAAAAAAAACTTGCTACTTCTGCATTATTAAATCTCTGAACAGTAAAAGCGTACTTACTTCTAGTTTTATACCCAAGCCTTTTAAAATATAATCAAAGTCACAGAATAATTTTTCTAAGGGTTTTATAAAACATTTGACTCATTAAAACCCATCTGAACGCTATCTGATCACTTCTAACTGACAGACGGCACTTGAGGCATAGATTTTCTGTCATTTATCCCCAATGTAAACCAGCATTTCAAGCACGTCATCCTAGACTCACAAGTCAGTACACAGTACCGTACTTAAAATTCTGAATAATAAATCAAATCGTAAACTATTTATGTTAGGTATACAAAATGAAATAGGAAAAATTCCGATTACATCCCAATCTCGAGTCGAGATTAGAAATTAATAATGATTAGAATGAGATCGGAATTGGAGATCAAAAAAGAAATTCGTCGCACAACCGACGAGAAAATGCTACGAATTTCAACTTTTATATTACGAACGAATTTGAAACGTACGTTGTATAAACAAATTTGAAATTCGTTCGTAGTAAGAATTTGAAATTCGTTATGTTGCAAATTAACGAATTTCAAATTCATTTTCTTAAAGAGTTTTTCTGTGGGAAAAAAATCGGATCAAGATGAAATCGGGATTTAAATTTTGTCCCGTTTGCATCCCAATCGCAAACTGTTAACTCTGAAGACTATCTGAAACTAAAATTTACCATGAAGATTTTGCTGAGAATAACCAGTCATCAAAGGTCGCGACTCCTCTCTCTTATTCGGCGCTTTTCTTGCAGATTGTGGCCTCGCGTCGTTCACTTGAATCACAGAAGGCGCTTGTCGTTTCACCTTTTGCTTCTGTTCTAGTAACTGCTTCTGCGAAAAAAAAGGAAAAACAAACAACTTAAATGACTTTTCTAATGCACCCACCGTGTTGACTGCTATCAACAGGTGACCATCGATCAATACAATACGTACTATATTTCCAGGAATAATCCTTTCAAACACTTTTAAGAACAGCGCGCAATATTAAATGCATGACACAAAAATATTATCCAGAAATATTTCATTCCATATATCATAATCATAACATTACTTATTGAAACAACGTCTACTTCGCTTGCTGTGTCACAAGGTTCAGTTAACTAATCCAATTAATCTCTAATGTCAAAACAGATCCAATCCATTTCAATTTGTAGGAAGGAAACAATATTCCCGCCACATGCAGCTTGGCTTTCAATAACAGTACCACCTAGGTAGCTCAAAAATTAAAAAGGGTCCATTGACAACAAAAGTCCTTGTTGGCAGCAATAAATCTAGCGAACAAAAGATGTTCTCGTCGAAAAGAAAAATAAGAAAGCTAGTATTGATCAATAACAGAAAACCCAAGACTCCACTTAATATCAGTGGACCAGCCTATATTTCTCCCTTTTGTACTACTGTTAAAACATTTTTTTTTCATCAGTCCTGGTTTATCTCTAATATTTACTAAAGTAATGTCGTCTAGGCCCACTCATCACTTTCTTTTCTTTTCATTTCTTTTCTTTTCTTGAATAACAAGAAATACGTGGATCTGCAATATTTAAATTAATTTACTTTAGAAATCAATAACTATACTTTGAAGTTTGAACATCTAAATTTTCTCAATATTGATAAAAAGCAGCCTCTCTCTGTTCTGTATCATTAAAATCGAAAAACTAATTTTTCTCTGCATCCAATCACTCTTACTTCCTCATCACAACCCTTAAATCTGATTTTATTCCATCAGAAAAATTGCTACTTCGGTTTCTATTAGTCCCTTAATTTTTAATATTTCTTCTGGTAAAAAAAAGCATTCCTTCTCATTGTTTATAAAATTATATCCTAACTCTTACAACTCAGCATTTTTCCACTTGACCACTTCCAACTTCCAACTTATGGTCTCTACTAAGCATAGTCAAGACTATCCAACTATTTCTATTTCAGAATTCATCTTCATGTTTAGTCATTTCCCTAAATCTCCTTTCACTTCTAAATGTCTTTTATTGAGTTAAGTTGTGCAAGTCGCATGTGGCCAGAGCAGCTATTGACAACCTTAAGCATCACTCCTTCAGTGCTCTCAACTTTTGAATCCCCTTTCCCAGCACTACTACCTCCACTTCAAATTAATGCTTCTTGTGCACCAAAAGACACTTGCAAAGATTTTTAACTTCTTCTCTTCCAACTTTTCTCAGCCGCTTGCTTATCCAATTAAGAATCCGCACCAGCCAATCAGTCGACAGTTCACAAAATGAACCACTTTAAATCATCTGCTCCAATGCTTTCACATAATCACCACAGCCATTCTTTGTCTTCTATCTCTTTTTTTTTTGTCTTCTTTTTAATCTTTCTGCTTTCTTCCCCAGTCTACGCCAAATGAATTGATAAGTTAAAAGCAGAGGCCATTGCAACTTGAGATTTCAAACCAGAGTTAATGGATATCAGAATCAAGGGAAAAAAAATTGAGAAAAAAATGAAGGAAATTAGTGGATCAGACTGGAATCCAATCTTGAAGATGTTTCATTTGCCGGAGAGCTTGGTATGCGTACAAACATACTGTACACTGAAATACCTTGCTTTCTCCTTTAAAAGCAGCACAAGCGATGAATACTTATCACAGCTCATCAACTTCAATCCATTGGCAAAGCAAATTCAAAATATGAAATCTGTTTACTTTATCGTACAACTTGACTGCGGAAACACGAACAACAATCGACTTTATAATTTATACGTTACAATTCTAGTCATAAGTCAATTCCTACTAATTTTTTTTTATTTCTATTCCAATAAAGTTCACTTTTATTTTACCTAAAACAGTAGCTACTGAACTCCGAACTTTACTTTTTACTTTTCATCATGCAAAAGTAAGACAAAACAATACTAATTAAAACTGCATTGTTCAATAAGATAACTAGTGTTTATTCAAGCACTCACCATCAAAATGAGGAACAAAGGCATGGCGAGACAGGGGTCTCGACCTAAACTCGCAACTTCAACCCTACATTCAGGCTGCTGCTTCTATCAAAGCGACGTCTTCGAACGATGGCGACAAAATAAAAGGCGAAACGGCTTCTTACACCGGTATCCTTTCAACATGTGGAGTCGAGAGCCCCTATCTTCAGAACGAGAGGGGCATCGTTAGTCGTTCTAAACATCCAACACCAGCCATAAATGACATGATCCCTTCATAATTTTCTCAATGAGTGTTTTCATTGAACCCCCTATTGCCGAAATTGGTAACTAATCGATATAGAAATTGGTGTAGTAAATTGCAAGGTCAGATATTACCTCTCCTCGTCATTAACCCAAATCGTTACATCAGTCTGTCGTTAACTAAGCCGTAACCAACAGAACAGTGCACTAAATGCCTATTAACTCTCACTTAGAACAAGCAGTAGTTTTTTTCTTGTGGTCAACAGTGTGTCAATATCTAGTCAAACTTTACACAAAATGAAACCAACTGCAGTACTGCATTATGTATCAAGAGTTTTACGACTGCAAATATTTATTTAGGATACCAACTACGTCCCACTTTGAATTTCAAATCAATTCCTTTGAACAAAAGCGGGTTTAATTTACATTTAAATGTCCGAACAAAATTGACTTAGGTCTCCGGTCTCTCCTTTCCTCCGCGCTCCTCGCCCTTTTCGTCGGCTGCACACCTCAATGGACACTATTCGCACACGACTCGCTTCTTTTACGTACTCACTGCATTCCATTAACTTTGATCAAACATGCTAATCCAATTTTCTGTCCATGCTACCAAAAGCCAATTTGAGCACGAATCTGCGCATGGACCGGTGCCCAAGTCTCTAAAAATTTCTAAACGACTGCTCTCGCCGCCGACATATAACCCATTTGAAATGCTACTCATTCATTCACCATTGCAGCCATCTTGGGCTCCAGCCAAGAGGAACTAGCAAAACCAAATGGCACAAAAAGAAAAGAAAGTACTGACTCCCCCACCAAGTTTATCAGTCCTTAAGAATCGCTATGGTTTCGCTCGATGGAGAAAACTTTTCCTTCCATTCAGCCACCCAGTCCCTTCCTTCCTCAAATATTCGGCTGTAAAACCTCAAATGTATACCATTATGCTTAAATGTCAAAAATTCCAACTCGTTTGGATCCAATTTCGTTCCTCTGTTTACCACGTTTCGACGACCGAAGGCGTTTAGTTGCCATTTTGTTTCGATAAAAAGAACGCTTGGTTGGGGAAATTCGGTGCGGTTTCAGGTTCAGCGCTTAATGGGGGAATAAAGAGGTATGAATTTTGCTAAGAAACAAAAGCCCTGTTTAAAGTCGACTTAAGGCAACAAATTTGCACTTAAAAATAATTTTATAACTTTACCCGATAGTCTTTTCAGTTTCACCCAAGATTTATAAGTTTGCCGTTTTCTGAAAGATAATGCTTCGTCGTAGAATAGAAGCATTAAGGAAAACTTATAAACGGATAATGAAAGGTTGAGATTCTATCGTGAACCAGCAAACAAAAGATTAATTTTACATTGGTTCTTGCTTTAAACTAAATCGGCAACATTAGATAACTTTATAAAGTACGGTATTTGCATGTAAGAAAAAGAGTCAGAATTCCGTTGTTTTGTGTTAAGCATACTTTGATGAAAGCAGCATGTCCACTTTATTCACAGGTAATAAAAAATTATTCCAAAGCATTTGTCACTGTTTACTTCTGTTTCTAAAGCTCCTTCTTCAATATCAAACTTCCGAAGTTCGAAACTTTTTTTAAGAACAAGAAAGTTGTTCCTCATCAAAATCAATTTGGCAAAATTTGCCAGAAGGTACAACTAAGTTGCGTTCTGATTACAAAGTCTAACCGAGAAACGAAAGAGAAAAAAGATCCACAAAGTACAAAGAGAGGGAGCATGTCACTTGAAAGAAGATAGGCCATTAAACTAGTGAAGCGGTTCAGTCAAGCAGACTGGGACAAGTCACTCGGATTCATGCGTTAGTACGACTTGGTATGTCATAATGGGCCTAGCTCTCACATCCCCAAAGCCCAGCCATGACAAGCGGACCAAGACAATGAGCGCACTGAGAATTCCAATGTCTCCGGGCTTTTCACCACTGGACCTTATACTTCATCGAAGAATGTTCGTTTTCGATGAAACGCTACGGTAAGTCAATAGCCAAGCCACAAATCAATTTGAGAATGAAAAAGCGGGAGAAAATTGCTTCCGCTTAACTTATCGTGGCGAAGGTTAGTTACTATTGTAACTTTGTTACAACGAAATTCTTTTTATATCGAGCCTATATTTTGTGATCCTAGAATTCTCTCTTTATATTGGTATTAAATTTACAACACTATTTACACGATGCACATTTCTCGCATGACAACGGCATTCTTTCCGTTAAAGTAATTGCTCACGAAACATTCGTTCAAACTTTATTATATCATGAACTTCACAAATCCACACAATAAAATTTCGATTGGCAGAATGTGTGGCGAATCCAACGAGCACCGCCACGCAACAGTTTAAATAACCTTCGCCACCATAAAATTGATAATTCCATTGCAAAGCATGAAAATTACAATAAACCACTGCCGTTATTCCCTCAATGACATGCTCAGAGAGACTTTTAAGACCCTAAATCACATCCAGGATGAAATTTGGAATTTACCTACTGTCAAATCTGATATTAAAGTTTTCATGTTCCCTCTAGAGAGCATCTAGTCTCCTAAATCACGAGCTAGTCTCAGATCAATATCTCTAGCTAGCCAAAACCCCAACCACCAACCACAGCCCCTTTTATCAATAGATGTCTTCCATCAAAAGAACATTCAACTTATTGCTTTGAAATGTATAACGCATCTAAATACGTCAAACCGACATACCCCACCCCAGTCCGTTAAGTCCATTTACCCGAACGGCTTTCACAGCAGGTCCATCGCCCATTAAAAACAATATAGACCGAATAGAAAGCCATTCTCCAGCCAACAAGCCACTAACCACATGGTTATTGCCGTCCAACAAGGCGCAGGGCAAATAAAATAATCCCCATAAAATGTAGGGCACTGTGTACATTGTAACGTACGAAGTGCTTGTTTAATTTTATCCTGCATGTGATATTTTTCTAAATTTAACAAGAGAATTGCCGTTTCGGCCCCCGAGCATTTACTACCACCTCATTACCTTCTCATTATCGGGGTTGGAACTAATGAAGCAGAAATGTCATTTCAACACTGCAGGCATGTTTTAATTTGCTCTCTAGTTGAAGACTACAATAAATGACGGCAATGACGAAGGATAAAAAAAAAAAAAAAGAAGTGGCAATCGAGTCATCGAAAAGATTGGTTATGCAAACTGATTTCTGTGGAATAAAATTCCAAAATTATTTACAAATGGTAAAACAATTCGCTCCAAGGTGCCACCACAGCGTTCTGAATTGTGGGATACGCTCAGTTTAAAAAACGGTTGTGGAGATTACGTCGCAGAGTTGTGGCTTTTATTATACAAACCAAACCAGACATTTTTACCACAGGAGCTACTAAAAAGTTGGCACGTTTACCTCTACGAGAATGTAGATTCAACGATTCGAGGTCACCGAACATTAAACTGCTCAATGAACTCATCAAAAGTCATCATTTTTTAAACGTTTTCCCTTTACTTTATCTTACAATTTTGTGCCATGAATGGATGCATTAAATATCAATGTATTTATAATTGACTGATAATAACAACAACGCCTTTAAAATCAATACCATGTTTTCATTTGTCCTCTCCTCAGCTGGCAAAACAAATATGTCAGCTCACATTGCCATCCTCACATATCCAACTTGACCATAAAAGACACGAACCCCCAACGGCGCTGAGCTTGTACCGGATGGGGATTGCAACGTCTTCGCCGTATAAACCCCAATGAAACCGAGTTTCTGCTACAAACGACAAACTTCTTCAATGAGCCCATTATAATGAAGCGAAACTTTGGTCAACTACGCACCTTTTCCCTCACTCCACACCATTTTTCCATTATGCTGCAACAAGCAACAAACTGCACTCGGGTCCCCTGGAGAAATTTCTGCTTCCTTTTCCTGCTAAGAGGGGGACAGAGCACAAAAGCAAAGAGAGAAAATAAGGACTATTTCTCCCTTGATAATTTATTCTGCAAATAAGTTTCAGCAACTGATTTTTTTCCCCATTAAAATGGTAAAAAAAAAAGGGAAAAAATCTCAACACTCCAATTAAACATTGCCGCTTGGGGGTCATTTCGAGAAATAGGTATTCACATTAAGAGCACGCGCAAGCCAACGACTGTGAAACGGCGCCATTATATGCATTTAACATTCTTTCGCATCAGGGTCTCTTTAGTTATTCGTATTTTGCTGAGACCCCGTGCAGGCGACAAACTTGAACCGATGGGCCACTCGGGCTCGGACTCCCAAGTCGTAAACCGGCAACGATATTCAAATTTCTGCCGTTACCTCTGGACGTGAAACGAACAAAAGCAAAAGTGCTTCTATTTATAGAGCACCGCGCATATTGTTGCAATTTGTAGGTAAAAAAAAAAAAAAAAAAAAGAGAAAAAAAAAAAAAATTGCATTTTGCTTAAGCTAAAAATGTGCAATTTTTGAATTAAAACTCATATTCCTGAATTCAGAGAGTGGAAACTTGTAGATTTCTATTCAGGAGCAGTGCTGTATCTAGTAGATTTCACTTTTGCTTGCAATTTGCAAGAGTTAGTGAGTAGGTTTCCAGGAAAATGTAGTACTTAAAGACGTGATACCAAAGACTATACGAACAACAAGTATCGTAGGTTTTTAGTGCTATGATTACAGTAATAAACAAAAAAAATTAAACCGTTTTTGAATAAGTTAGTAAATAAATTATTTTGTTAAAAGCTTATATATTTTTCATCACCGGGTAATCTCCTTGCCATGCTTAAGCCTTAATTCTCCTGAACTTACGATATCTTAAATAATTAAGAATGTAAATAACCATAATTAGTCACAAATCTAATTTTATAAATTAAAAAAAAAAAAAAAAAAACAACTGTGATGCACTACTTACGTTTTATCATAAACGAAATTTATGCGAAAAGCACATCTGACCTTGCATGTTATCTTCACCAATTTCTCTTACCTCCAACTCATTATTTATGTTTCAATACCCACCCCATCTTTCACCACAAAAAAAAAAAATCAAAGACTTCCTACCGTCGACTGTCAGTCTCCCCTTTAATTCCCTTCTTCGAGAACCAGCTCTCCAAATTGCCAAAAGTGAATTCTCACGACGCCGCCGACGGAAGTGGATGACGTTTCTCTCTTTGCAACACAATTAAAATAACAATTAACGCGGGCGACAAGCCGAGCATCGGGTCCACGCTCAACAAACTACTTCACGGTCTTCTTCCACAACTCCTCAACAAAATTAAAAAATCCTTTCCTCAACTGCGTTTTGGTCCGGCACTATCTCTTGAAAAACGCTTACAAGTCGTTCGTGCACCCCTATCTCCTCTCCACGCCCCCTACATCAGATATCAAACACGTTCGACAGCCGGATGCCGAGCAGCACGTGCTGCGCCGGAGAGCTGGAAACACGTTGTGCCCTGGCGCCCATCTCGCCCGTGTTGTCACGTGGTAACGGGGGCGCTGTTCGCCGCATTTGATGCACGAGTTCTCGCGAGGGGTCGCTCTGGCGTTACCAAGGAGATTAGAGCGAAGGAGGCAAATAGGAGAGGGAAGTCTCTCTCCTCTCTCTCTCTTTTGCGTGCTACAAGCCGGCGAATCACGTCCTTTTGAATAGACAGAGCCAAGTGGAGACGGAAAGGTGAAGGGATGAAAGTGTGTAATGAAATTTTCAATGTCGTGCATTTTTCATGCGCGATACCATTCAGTGTGCGCAAGTTTATAAACGTCGGGGGGGTTTGCGGGGAAGAGGGTTAAGGGTGTGCTCGAGGTTATGGCAGATAAGGATTGAAAAATAAATTAAAATTTTTTTTGTTGAATTTTTTTTTGTGATTTAAACAAAAGTGATGGAAATCAATAAACAGCATCGGGATTTCGTTCGGTGCCTTCAAAGAGTGGGAAAAGTGATGTGGCCATTTGCGAAATAGAAAGTATAGAGCTGTGCAGATCAATTCTTCGCTTCGCGCTATCGTGGACATTCACATTCCCTCCCATACATACATTAGAGTCACTATCAAGAAATCACTTGCTGTCTGTCTGCAAGCTGAATTTTAACAATTGATTTCTAAATGTATTGTCAATTCATGTTCTTTTATCCAGCAGAAGGGATAACTTCCTTAAAAAAAATAAATGTCAGGTGAACCGAATTGGTTTAATCATCACAAAAAATGATTTAGATCATTAAATGATTGCAAAACGTTATTAGCAATAGTCTGACATCTCGAAATTGCATTCTGGATTTCTGATGTAGCTCTCGTAAAATTCCAAGACTTGTAATCAGTGCTGACAACAACGAAAGCTGCCCCTCGTAGCATAATTTGGCTGCATTGCATAAGTTGATTTTAAAAGAAACTTCATAAAGTTACGTTTGGTGACAACATGAGTCTAGTTACTTCCCGAAATGCATCTACCAGACGACAAGTAATTTCAAATGGCTTTTTTTGATAATTTTACAACAAATTTAAGATGCCAAAATAATTTTATTCAACTAAATCCAAAAAACCCAACCACTGAAAAACCAAAAAAAAAAAAACCCCCCCCAAAAAAAAACAAGCTACTGTATCCCGTAGCGTAGCACGGGTGTACTGCTAGTTCTTTATAAAATTGAATTGAATTATT
>JAQFZP010000752.1:0-27510 GCA_034695745.1 Geophilus truncorum | reverse complement strand
TAATTTTGAGGCTTATGCGATGAGAAAATAGCGGATTGTCAAGAAAAATGCAACAATGATGACGAAGTGAACAATGATGTCATCATTTATACTTTTTTTATCATTACATGACACTTTTTTTCCGGTTGTAGTTGAATATCGAGAGCTGCTGGTGCTTTGTGATGCTTTTTCACGAGCGTTGAAACCAAAATTTGTCTTTCTTCGTTGGTATTTCGAATTACAGACATTTAAAACAAAACGTTTATCGTAAACAAGTTGCGAAAACTTAATTATACGTACTTGGAATGCGAGGTAATGAAATTTATTGATTCAAATTGTAACCAGTAAAACTGTCATCATGTTTTTAACATAGCGTCGAGAAATGTTTTCGCATCACATTCACACGGAATATAAAATCAAATTAATATCTGGACGGATCACGCGAATGACACTTCCATTCGCTTAATAAGGTCTTTCTTAATCATATATATCGATAAATCCATTTTCATAATCCGCCCACATCATCACACACAACCCCAACTTTTTTACAAATTTCACAAATACCGTTCTTTAACTCAATGAAAGAATTAAAGAACTGACACTAATGCCTACCGTACATTAATGTGTGTGTGATGATGTGTGTGTGATTTTGATACTTGGGTGCATTAAAGTAATGTCTATGCAAATTATTTTATGCAGTAAATGACCCATTAACACACCCAAGTATCAAAATTTTAAAACTATAAAATATAAACACAGTAAAATCTGATGAAATGCCTATTATAACTGAAGAGGAAAAAAAGATTTCTTCTCCAATGTTTACTTTATTAAAAAATTACAATTTTTTAGGTTTTACTGTTGATGAGCTAGCTGTGGATTTAGGCAGAGACAAGAGAACCATCATCAAATAGATAGATACTGTAGATTCTCAAACACAGGGAATATTGCAGCCCAATACAAAGGTCACTGTGGCAGACCCAGAGTGACCAATAAAACAGAAGATTTGGAAATTGCAGTTGCATCAACAAGTGCTCCATTTCAAACTGCAGCTGGAAATGCTGGAATTTACAGGGATCTGAATCCTAACTGCAGCCTGACCACAGTCAAAAGAAGACCGATGGAGGCTGATTTGTCATCATACAGGGCTGCACACACTGAAAACTTAACTGCCAACCCTCAACAAAGGAGGATGGCATTTGCAGAGCAACAACAAAATTTCAACTGGAGCACAACTATATTTGCAGATGAAAGCACATTCTGCAGCACTTCAAATGGCATCAGACTAGTTAGAAGGCCCTCTAATAAAAGGTATCAGAGGCCTTATCTGCAATGGATTGCAATGAACAGACACACATTATCTCCACTTGTCAAAATTGATGGAAGATTCACATCAATGAAATATGTGGACATTTTGGATTCTTATGCTGTGCCATTCATTTTGGATTGTTTTCATGGTGACAACTCATATTGGTTAGAAGATAATGCTCCAATCCATACATCATTTGTGGTGAGGGACTATTTCAACCTCAATTTTCCTGAGATGCAGTGCAGGAAAATAGACTTTCCTCCAAAATGTCCAGAATTAAATCCCATGGAAAACATTTTTGGAGCCATGAAACAAGAGTTTAAATCCCTCCCAGTTTTCACTGATAGGATAGGGATGTTTTGCTAACTGCCATTCAAAGAAAACACAGTTTTTTTAAATAACTTAGTAGATTCAATGGAAAGAAGGTGTAATGCAATGATGACAGCTAGAGGAGGCCCAATCAGAGAATTTTATTAATTGTTTATTAATTTGTTGTTTATATTTTATTTATTTATTTATTGTTTATATTTTATTCATTATTGTTTATGTTTATTATTATTCATTTATTGTTATTATTCACTTATTGTTATTATTTATTATTTCTATTATGATTGTTGTTGTTATTGATTAATTCATTCAATTATATTATTTTAAAATTACCTAAACTCATGTGATATAATTATTGTTAAAATTTAATTTTTAAATTTTGTTTTTAAAAATTTATTTTATTTTTACTCTTTTATTTAGGATTATTATTGTTTTAGTTAAATTTATTTAATTCTGTGTGATTAAATAATTTTACCACTTTGTTTACATTTGACTTTGCTATTTCATGCTCCTGCTTCCATTTGCTGCCCCTTGTTGCAGGCATCGCCTGCAAGGCAGCATCTACCCGCTCCTACCTGTCACCCCTGTTACTGGGCGAGCCAAACACAAATTTTTGGCCTAGGTAATAACTTACATGTGACAGGTCACATTATGGAACGCCGTATGGCTAAAATAACTACTGATGACCTTAAGCAATAGTCACTCACTTTTGATCATTAACGTTAACAACTTATGTGAATTTGCGAATTGAGAAATTAGCTTTCTTTGAGCTTCTTGTAAAATGATTGCTTGCAATGGAACCAAAAGAGTATTTTGCTTATTTTTTTTTCTTAATCCAAAATATGTAAGGAAATAGATGAGAAAGAGTTAACAAAGTGTAATTGTAATGACTTCAAGTTAAATATTTAATTAATATTCATTGTAAAGCAATAAACTTTACTTCATCTGCATCATTCAACCAGTTATTATCTTCTTGCTCTTCACACTAGATGGCACTAACATAATCCTATCCCAGAATAGTAATAAATGATGACATTGCAAATAGTTGTCACAAGATGGCATTTAAATATAGAAATCGGGAAGTTTGAATTGAAATTTTTGCCTTACTTTGTTGTTTAACTTAACATTTCAATAATGTAGACATTTGCTCGCAACTCACTTTCTGGAGTTTGATTGGCAGCTATGTTTTAATATACGGTAAGAAATTATTTTGCATGACCACAGTTGTCGCTGGGCAAGCTTTAGTAATATTCAAATCATTTCCTTAATATAAGAAAGTATTTTTTTTTTTTAATTTTTTGACTGTGTACCTCGTGAGTTATTAATAATTAAAATTTACTGCCCCTGACTTTCTCAGCTTAAAAATTAGGTAGTTTTACTGCTTTACACTCCCAGAAGTCAAAGGTCAATTTTATCAATGCCAAAAATTTGCCCTATAAACTTATCTACGTAAGTGGATGGAAAATTACACGAGATACCGTGAGTATTTTTTATTTTGAAATTACCATTCTCAAAAATTGGTTTTCAATTGTTTCTTCTTATCTCACTCTTATCTGTAGCAGCTTTTATTGTCATCACCGATGACAATACAAGTAAAATCAATTTAAATCAGTTCTGCATGCTAGCAGAACATCATTTACACATTAAAATAACGTTTTTGTAATGTATCCGAAGTAATATATTTTTTTTATTAAAAAAGGAATATGAGAATATTCTAAGAAATATTTTGAAATTAATAAGAATATTTTGATTATTTTTAGGGAATATGTATGTATATTTTCATGTTATCAAAACGTTTTGATTCTTAGTCATTATCGGTTATGAAGACCTTTTTGCTTTTGTAACCAGCAGGACCACACTCATCTAAACAAATTACTGATAAACTTAATAAAAAAATGTTTTTAGGGCATTAGATTGATTTATTACTTATATAGCTTTACTCTCACTTGACTGTTCTCTCTTTGGATATGGGTTAAATGTAAACTTCTTTTCTTTTGAATTTCGACAATTGAATTGATCCGTTGGTAATATATAGTAGCAATTGCCATCAAAAAACATATGGGAAAAACAATAAATGTAAATGATTCTGATGATTCTGATGATTCTGAAACAGTTCAAAGTATTTTTTTTTTAATGGAAACATTATTCTTTATCATAACCTCACCTTAGACTTCAGTTGATTGTCTTTTAGGAATGGGAATATTCTGAGGTAATGTTTGTAAAAATTTCCTGAGGAAAAGTTGAGTATCATATAAATTTGCTTGTTCAATAGGTATTGATATTTTGCAATTGGGTACTACTGTTATCATGTCATCCCTGTTGATTAAAAATTACTATATATGCTCTTATTTTTTAATAATAGCTGGAAATGAATCATGAACAAAACAAAATAATTTTACATTTAAGTTAAATGTTAAAGAAATAAAAACTTGAAAAACATAATCAACAAATATGAATAAAAAGCATTACAAATATACGTGTAGTTACTGTAAATTATTTTTGTTTCAATGTAATAATTTATCATATTTGAATTACTTAATTTTTATTGCATATTAACTTTAAATACAAAGAAATTATTTTTTTATGATATAGGTGTATTTGAACTAGGTGGATTGTCTTTATCTTTCAATAAATCATGCTTTGAATGCATTCCATCATAGGCAATAGTAAAAAGTGACTTCTTCTCTAGAAATTGATTTTTCAGTTGTGCGTGTGGACCATTAGTGTCATCAACATCTGCAGTTGTATCTTCACTAACAACAGCAATCATTTCTGACTGACCACTACTTTCATTTGCTTGCAGTTCTTGGACTATTCGAGGAGGGTTTGCATTTGCGGATCTTTGTGAAATTGCTGTCCTTTGTGAGACTACTGTTTCACCATTAGAAATTGCAGTTTGTTGTTGCCTTCTAATTGCGAACGATGGATCAATAATAACTTCTTTGGCGATGTGTCGTGAGTACGGAATGTTACTCTTGCAATTCATCAAGGTCATTGGTGCAAATTTGGTTCTGTCCGTTGCTTGATGTTGCCTGTGGTGGTGTCTTGGTCGAGGCGAGTGATGATGGTCATCTCTAGTTGAATGGTTTCGTTGTTTGTTGAAGCTTGAGTTGTTTTCAACCTGAAAAGAAAATAGTCAATAAAGGCCTTCGTATATGTATCAGGACTTTGATCGGAACGGTACAAAAAAAGAAAAATGATAAAAACAGTAATTTTCAGCTGGAGTGAAACTGGAACTGAACCAAAAAAAATTTAATATTTAAACCGAAAACCGGAACAAAAACCGGTTTGTTTGTTTTTTTTATTTTTTTTTCAAATTTGTCTTATCCTAAAATAAAAACAGTGCAAATTTTCTCTTGTTTTGGTTCTAGATTTAAAAATACATTTAAAATTAGAGCAAAGTATTACCTTAGACATTTTACCTGGATTTGAAGACGTTTCAAGCAGCGAAATCGAGATGACAACCTATCAGACAGCTATTAATCTCTAAAATCCCCACTAGAGCGCGCATGATGTAAATAAAAATCCAAAATAAATTATTATTTTTATTTTAAACTAGTTTTTATATTTATTCTATCAAATCAAGAAGTTTGTGTAATATTTACAATTAATTTAAATTACAATTGCATAATTGTCGCCCTCCAAAGAATATCGATGCCTACGTAGGCATCGATATTCTTTGGTCGCCCTCGCGTGATATTTTTAAAATACCGTACCGCAATCAGAAATTTAATATAAAATTCATTTTTATCTCTTAATTTTAGGTTTGTATTAATTACTTATTATTAAAACTTATTATAATTAAAATTATCACATTAAATAAAAAAAATCGATTACATAAACCAATCGATACGCGATAAAATCGGTTGAGCAGTAATCGATTCTAGTCACTTTCTGTTTCCGTTTGTTTCGAACCGGTCGCGTGTTCTCTTCGCTTTCAACTCGAAATGGCTCAGTGCAACAGGTACTAAAAATCATAAAAAGGGTTATAAACTGAGCAAAATCAGTTAAAACTACCGATTTCAACGTATTTAATTGATAAAATTGTTTTAAAAACACTTTCAGCTGCATGATTTGGATTCGTCGGCGCGACGTAGTCGTACATTCCTCCTGTGGTCATATTTTGTGCAAGAAATGCTTTCATTTCATAGATGGAAACACTGCATGTCCACTCCACAACGTAATAGTGACGCTAAGCCATGAAGTGAGTAAAAATTTCAGAGAAAAAAAACGAGTTTAAGTTGATTTCTCTCACTAAAAGCCGATGCAGGAAGTCAAAGTAGAGATGAAGGAAGTCAAAGTGAAGATGGCAGAAGGTGAATTACCCGAAGAAAAGGAGATTGGTGAGTTAATAAGACGAAAAGAATATTAAGAAATAATTTTTGTCGTGAAAGTAAAGCGAAATTTAACATTTTCTCACACTTTGGTTCATATTATCATCACTAGATGGCGCTCAAAACGTAATTTTTATATTTTAGGACAGACGAGATATCGCGGAAAGAACTTCGGTGATTTCAAAAAAAACCATTTAGGACTGTCAATAATCGGAAAGCCATGCACCCACGACTGGCCCATAACCAACTTCTCCCAGGTTAGCCAGGATGCAATTTCTGGAAAAAGCGAGATTTTGTTCAGTGAACCGTTCTACAACATCTTTAATGGGTACAAAATGACTCTACTTTTCTGTCCGAATGGGATTGGGACCGCGAAAGGGAAATTTTTGTCCGCTTATTTCCAAATTGTCGAAAGTGATCACGACAATCTGTTGAATTGGCCGTGTAGATTTAAGTTATGGTTCATGTTGTTAGATAAGAAGCAGGATAAGCATTATTATTGGTTACGTTTACCGCCCCAAAAGTCGATCATCTATAAACCGTCGAAGGCTGGAAGCACGTTATCGAGAGGGGAAAAGTTCTTTTATCCACTCGAGTTGTTGAAACCGAGGTACTTGGTGAATGATACGGTGGTGTTGAGAATTGCTGTGATGTTTATGTAATTTTTTTTATTTTTTATTTTAATTTTTTTGTGTGAAAACGAAGTCAGTTTTCAATTTCTTGGATTTTTGAGATGTGAAATTCTTGGTTTTGAATTTTTCATTATATCGTAAATGTTTGAATTGTTTTCAGTTTTTTTTTTTTTTTTTTTTTTTTTTTTTTATTATTTGAATTTCAAATTATTTTGATTTTAAATTTTAAATTTTTTGTTATTTCATAGAATTTTGTCTTTTGTGTGTGTGAAAACGAAGCCAGTTTTCAATTTTTTGTTAATTCGTAAATGTTTGCTTGAATTTTTTTTTTTTAATTTTTTTTAAATTTTGGATTTTGAATTTTTTTAAAATTTGGATTTTGAATTTTTAAATTTTAAATTAATTTGAATTTAAATTTTTTAAATTTTTGTTACGGTATTTCATAAAATTTTGATTTGTGTGTGTGAAAACGAAGTCAGTGTTCAATTTTTTGTATTTTTTAGATGTGGAATTCTTGAGTTTTGAATTTTTCGTTAATTTAATTTTAAATTTTTTAAATTTTTGTTATTTTATAAAATTTTGATTTTTGTGTGTGAAAACGAAGTCAGTTTTCAATTTTTTGGTATTTTGAGACATCAATAAGTACCGTACAAATTCTTTATTTTTTTTTTGTCATAAATGTAAAAACTCATTTTCATTACATGTTAGTCTGTATATTGTTACAAGTTGTAACATAGCATTTCATCTTTTTACATTTAAGTAATACTGAAGCTCAATTAACAATAATAAAGCTTGAATTTATGGAGTTTTAATTTAATTTAAGTGGAGTTTTATTTTATTGATATATTAACTAAACAGTTCAATTACTCACCACCAAAACTAGGTACCAAAACTAAATTTCTAAATTTTAATTTTTTTCTAAATTTATTTTATCCATTTCCAATTCCAATTTAAATTTGCTGCCCCTTGTTTGCACTGCTAAACTCTTGAAACAGGAAAATGATTGAAATATAAGGAAAAATGTGACAAATTTCAATTAAAGTCCACATCTCACATTTTATTTACTCTTCCTGACTGCTTTTACAACATGGAGAATGTGCAACACATTTGTAGAACTACATGGAACTAAGCCATGATTGGTTAACATTTAAATATACCTCAGAATTTAGTTAAAACTTAAAGAAATAAAAAATTGAAAAACATACTCAAAAAAAGCATTATAAATAAAGTTACTGTAAATTATTTTTGTTTCAATGTAATAATTTATCATATTTGAATTACTTAATTTTTATTGCATATTAACTTTAAATACAAAGAAATTATTTTTTTATGATATAGGTGTATTTGAACTAGGTGGATTGTCTTTATCTTTCAATAAATCATGCTTTGAATGCATTCCATCATAGGCAATAGTAAAAAGTGACTTCTTCTCTAGAAATTGATTTTTCAGTTGTGCGTGTGGACCATTAGTGTCATCAACATCTGCAGTTGTATCTTCACTAACAACAGCAATCATTTCTGACTGACCACTACTTTCATTTGCTTGCAGTTCTTGGACTATTCGAGGAGGGTTTGCATTTGCGGATCTTTGAGAAATTGCTGTCCTTTGTGAGACTACTGTTTCACCATTAGAAATTGCAGTTTGTTGTTGCCTTCTAATTGCGGACGGCGGATCAATAATAACTTCTTCGGCAATGTGTCGAGAGTACGGAATGTTACTCTTGCCATTCATCATCGGTGCAGATGTGATTCTGTCTGTTGCTTGATGTTGTCTATGCCTGTGGTGGTGTCTTGGTCGAGGCGGGTGATGATGGTCATCTCTAGTTGAATGGTTTCGTTGTTTGTTGTAAACTTGAGTTGTTTTTAACCTGAAAGTAAAATAGTCAACAAAGGTCTTTGTATGTGTATCAGGACTTCAAACCGGAACAGTACGAAAACTGAAAACTGATAAAAACTGAAATTTTCAGCTGGAGTGAAACCGGAACTGAACCGAAAAAAGTAAACATTCAAACCAAAACCAAAATCCAAACCCAAACCCGTAACATTCCTAAATCGTTCTACAATGCACAATAGAGAATAACAGAGTTTATTGCAACATCATTATTGCTATTGACTATTAAAATAAAAAAATATTAATTTACATCTTATTAGTTATTGCTTTAAAGTTGTCAATAATTTTCAGTGAAATTTGTGAAAATATTGATCGAAGTAGAAAAAGACCGGTTCAAACCGAAACGAATACCAGAGTAGAAAAAATTTCAGTTTGAAGCCCTGATGTGTATAATTGTATATAACTTACTTTGAATTTGGTTTGCATAGACAACAACATAAAAGAATTATGAAAACAATAGCCAGTAAAATAAGTAATGCTATTAATATCCATTTCCAAGCCTGACTTTCTGCAACTACTACTTTTGGATCAGAAATCTGAAAAATTAAAATAAATTTTATAATAAGATTTTTAAAAGAAAGCTTTAATTGTAAAGCAAACCTCTGGTTGTAATGATGGATTAGCTTGGCCATCAGGAAACCTATAACCAAAATCAATTAATTTAATTATATTGTGTTTGCATGTAATAAATGACATAATCACCGAAAGCGTTCCCAAGCAGCCAAATCTACAACTGATCGATTTTGGTGCTGAACAACTGATGTGATAATTCGACTTTTTGATTTGTCATCTGCAATTTCGATCTGGTCTATCCTTGTGTTACTACCAGAGTTTAATTCAATAAGAGTTCTTTCATATTGCTCTTTATTGTTTCTGATATAATTTGGGCTTCCCTGCACTATATATTCCACCACTTGCTGAGTGCATCTTAGTGGATCCTATTTAAAAATAAATTTTGTAGAAATTTAATAAACAGAAATGAAATAACTTCTCCGAACATGATTTAATAAATGACCTAATGATGGGAATTTTGCACCAGTATTAAACTTCAGCTGAAATTGTTAAGCACCTGGACAAAGGCCAATTCGATAAACTTGCGTGAGACCTTTTTGCTGTAACCGAATGCTACCAGTTACATCCGGAGGAATTAATCAATACCTCAAAATGACGTGCCAAAACTATACAATATGTTATTCCAGCTGGCATTTAATTTACATTTTACGGGTAATAAAAACTAAATTTGCCAACATTATCGATTACAATACATGTATAGTGCTGTTTAGTAAATAACCAGTATTGAAAGCACTGTCACTATATGTAGTGCGCTATCGATAGCGATTGCTATAACTAATAGCGGCGCTACGAGCGTCACTACTTTTCCCAGAAAGTAATGCAGGGTAGTGATTTTGTAGTGATAGTGATGCTACCCATTAAATCATTATCAGTATCACTATTTTAAATAATTAAGCAAACAAAAAAGTAAAACACAGATATAAAAGTTATTTTTTCATAAAATTGTTAAATTTTCTCTTTTACACCCCACTTGGATTTTCTGCTACTTTGTATTTTTTTAAGTCCTGCAGACTGTAACAATTCTAGTATATTTTTTAAAAATCATATTCTCATGTTATGTATGAATTTTGTAAGTTAAACATTTTCCATCACAAAAATAAAACAGTAAATGAGTGTAGTGTAATAATAACAAAACAGTAGTGATAGTGAAAATTTTTGAAAAATATAGTGGGACCCGCGAGTAATGTACTCGTTTTGTGGCTTATAAAGTCATAAAAGTTTGGTTCCCAGACATACAAATTGTGTATTAATTTATTCGGTTATAACGTAACAAATTATTGGGTCCCTTCAGTTACATTATAAACTGATTCCACTGTAAGTACCGTATTTAAAATAACGTTAGTGAAAGCTGAAAATCATTCACTACTTTTTCAATAAATTTTAGCGATAGCGCACTACTTTTTTCAATAGTGCTTTCAGCACTGTAAATAACTTACCGCTGATATATGAACTGCCGTTTCTGAAGATTGTGGCGGATTTCCACTATCTTGAGCTCGAATTAGCAATCTAATATCTTGATTTTTTGGGATATTATTTGCATCTTCCTTGAGTGACAAATTTCCTTGCTGATTTACAGAGAAATAGGAATCCAAATTCCCACCAGTAATCTCATAACTAATCAAACTATTTTTAGTGTTTGGATCATCTTTATCTATAGCTCTCACATTAAAAAATATATTTCCACGCTTCATTCCTGGAGTAACGCACGCATAATAATTATGTCTGTCAAACATTGGTTTGTTGTCATTGTCATCAGTCACTTCCACAATAACAGTTGTTGTATTGCACCGACCATTTCCTTGTTCATCGCACGCTTCCACTTCAAATTGATATTCACTTTGGCTTTCTCTATCTAAACGTCCACTTCTGGCCAAAGTAACAAATCCAGAGTCACGATTCAAATGAAAAATATCACTTATTTGGCGTTCACTTAATATTCTTGTGTATTTGATATCACTGTTTTGCGTGCTATCTGCATCTGTTGCCAACACGTGTGCGATGAGTGTACCATCTCCTGCACTTTCTGGGATTTTGGTTTTATAAAGTTGTTGCTCAAATATAGGTACGTTGTCGTTGATGTTGTTTATTGTGATTGTGATGGTGGCAAAAGTCTTATAAGATGCAAGTGACGGATCTTCAGGCTGAGCAACGATTTTAAATGTTATTTCCTTAATTTGTTCGTAGTCTAGAAGTGCTGGGTTTTTGACGAAGATTTCAATGTCTGATGAGCGGATCACTTGGACTGGGTTTAAGCCAAAAGTTTCACTTGCTTTGACATTTCCTTCGTCTTGAATAGATAACTTCAGAAGAGCGCAGTTGCCCTAAATTTTAAAATTGAGAATTTAACATTGCAATTTTTTTGTGGTTAATTTTATTACAGTTGAACCCCGTTATAACAAAGCTCTAGATACCGAATAATTCGTTCGTTTTAACAGGTTTTCGTTGAATTCAGATACCCCATTATAACGAAATCGGTTGTTGAAACAAGTTTTTTTTTTTTTTTTTTTTTTTTTTGTTTAATGAATTTTATCAATCTTTAACACAAATTTTCTATTGAATACTGTACTCTCAAACAATTCTAGTCATAACATTTTAATCTAAAAATATTAAAAAACGAAAATCTGTTGATAAAATTGACAAAGTAACATAAAAGTAACATTTATTACGTCATTCGTTGAGTGTTTCTGACGTCATTTTGTTATAAATAAACCAACTTCCAATTCTATAAAGTCCCCTAATTTAAGTTTGATATACATACAGTATGTGGGTTTTCGTTGTAAGCGGGTTCGTTATAACGGGGTTCAACTGTACAATTTTATTACCTCATCTACTAAATGCAGTCGCTGTTGCGATGTAATGGTAGTGAGTATTGGCAAGTTTTCATCCACAGACGTTTTAATATTATCCGGCGTAAATTTTGGTTGCGGTTTCGTTGTAGCTTCAATGAATATAACAATTTCCTGAAAACTTTGTGCTTGTCTGTTATTCTCTTCCTCTGCCTTCACTTTGATGATGAAAGCTGAATCCTGACATCCTCTTAAAATCTGATTCCCAGGACTTGCAGTTGTTATTTGCCCAGTTTTCGAATCCATGCGAAAATGGTGGCTGTTTTCTCCTTCAATGCTGTATATAATTGGTGTTGATGAAGAACTGTCACCATCAATTGCAGTAACTTGCAAAATGGACGTTCCTACAGTCACATCACTTCGCATTCGTGTCAAAAGTGGTAGTTTCGTAAAAATTGGATTCGTATCTTGGACATCTTCTACTACAATCGTTATGGGTAGTACCAAAATATTGCGATTATCCAGAAGTTTGTTGTATGGTCCTCTCTAGAATAAATTAAAATTGTCATTTTGTTCTTAATTTATTGTGATACAGTCGAACCCCGTTATAACGAAGCTCAAGGAACCGAAAAATTCGTTAGGTCTAACGATTGACACAGACGGGAATTTCGAACTGATTCGTTATGTGCGGGTTTTCGTTTTAAGAGGGTTCGTTATAACGGGGTTTGACTGTATATAGTAAAATCGTACATAAACTGTAACATTTAGAGTGAAGTAATTTTGAACTTCATAATCCAAAGCTTCTGTTAGAATAATACGACCAACCGCTTCATTAGTTGTTAATGATCTATCTAGTCGAAATTTAGACGATTTCTATAAAGAGAAAATAAAATTCTATTGTTAAATAGTAAAAATTGAATTTATTTCACGGAAACAATAATAATAATCAGTTATGTAACACCAATAGAAAATCATTAAAAATATCCACATACACTTAAAATGAGATCAGGGTAACGATCGGTGTCTTGCCGCTTTTTCACAGTGATTGTTCCAATTATCCTTCCGGGTTGCGTATTTTCCGGAACGGAAATGGGTTTTTCGGGGTACGATAATAATGCGTTATTGACAAGAGAAGAAGCGTCAGTGGCGTTAATACGGATCTCAATCACATTTCTCTGATAAACACAAAAGCCAAACACAATTATTGCTATTAACCACTAAAATATTTATCACCACTTGTCATTACCTCACGAGCTGTATCGGAAACTTGTAACGCAATGGGGTAAATATTTCCCTTCTGTGATTCAAAATAAGAATAAATTAAGTCAAAAAAATTACTAAAAAAATTGAAAAATACATTAAGTCTCCGCTTCAAAACGAGGTCAGCTTCAGTTGCACTGACTGGGATCACTTCTACAACATCGTTCCCACGACCCACGACACTGAAAGTCAGAGGGTATTGAGGGACAGGATCATTGTCGTTTGCTTGAACTCGATAAATAGCAGAACCTGCAATAAATTTTTTATTTTTTTTTTAATAAAAAAATGGGTTGTGTTTATCTCCTCCCTAATTTTACTGGATTTTCCCTCAAAAAATACTAAATTTTGCTGAACTACATTTCATCCCAAAAAAATGAATAAAAATCTGCGACCCACGACTTTGAGAACCACTGGTGTGAAATGTTACTCACTTAATTCGCAAAATTCCCGAAATTCTACTTTACATTCGAGACACGGTAAATTCGAGCCACGGCAACATCAACACACGAAATACTAAATTTCAGTAAAATGTTATGAATTATGATAACGTTGCACTTACGTTATGATAACGTTTCAAACAATTAATTATTTTTTGGGGAGAGAAAAGATGATAAAAAGTATTTTTGGAACAAAATGTAGTTGGACAAAATTTAGTATTTTTTGGAGGGAGGGAAAATCCAGTGAAATTGGGTCAGAAATGATAAATTGTCATAAAAAATTAATTATTTTTTAAACGAATTTTTACCTGGTGGAGTGTCGTAGGGCAGAAAGAGCATCTGGATCCAAGCGTCGTCGGAAAAGATTGGCTTGTTGCAATTTGTAGGTGAAAATAAGTTGAGGAACGAGATGAGAATCAAAAGCAGCCACATGTTGGTAGGTGAAGAAGATGAATAAAATGTTCAGTTTTGGAAATTCTGAGAAGAAATGAGGTCATAGAAATGAGTTCAATCGATTACTCCAGTGGTTTCCAATCATTGCGCTGCGATTTATATCGTGGATCAATATCAGAAAAGTTGGGTAATTAGGTGGATCCATTCACAAAAATTTGGTATTTATATTTTCATTTCGTGTAACAAGTTTCCCAATTACGCCACTTGGTGAAATGTGGAAAAATATTTAATTTTCATTAATTAAAAAAACAATTAATTTAAAAAATTAAGATAAAAGTAACTAAAAGTTGTTTCTTAAGAAATTTTTCTGGAAATGTTATCTGTGACTTAAACAAAATGTCTCCATTTAAAACGAGTTAAAATTGATTTTCTTTACCACGACATTTCTTTTGTGTATTCATATGATTTGATAATAGCGACATTAACAACTCACCTTCATTATCGGCTCATCCTTTTGTCGTTATTCACACGTTAGGTTTTGACTTTTGAAAACAACACATAAGTTGAAACGACTACGCCAAAACACACGCGAGAGTGTAACAGTAGTGTATTAGTCACCATGACTGTTGCTACCGATATAACACTCTTTTTATCGATCTATTTTGCAATCAATGGACAGACTGTTTCATATTTGCTCAGGTGAGAGGGTGCGAGCATTTTATCGCAATTTTGTGGCTTTTAACATATTGAGCTGCACTAAATGAGCAATTTGTTCTTTTGTCCCGGAGAAAATATTGTTGAAAGTTGTGGTTATTGGTTATGTAGTTTGAGCCCCGGTGATATTCAGCTCTGGATTTAAGTTTGATTTGACATACATCTGGGAAAGTTTAGAGTTTTTCAGGTGTGTAGGAAGAGTTTTGCAGGAGTTGGTTTGGGTTTAAAGTATTGATTTGACACATCTGGGAAAGTTTAGAGTTTTTCAGGTGTGTTGCACAAGTTGGTTTAGATTTGATTCACTTGTAAGCTTTCTATAATGAGAAGCTTGTGAAGGTTTTGTAATTTGATTCTGCTTTTTTTTTTAAGTTTGTTTGTTTTCTTGTAGTAGTTCTTCTGGTATTCTGTTGGTTTTTCGTTATTTTTTTTGGTTAAAATATTGCTGTACCGGTATAGCAACAATAGCTTTTTGCTACTTTAAGCTAAAATTTTTTTTTTTTTATTATGCATTGGTTCTCAGTTTAAGTAGTTTTGGTGTAAAGTACATTTCTTGGTATCTGTGCAAAATTTTCCAATCAACGTCTCACAAGATCACAGCCATTTCAGTGCTTTGAATTATTAGTGAAGTGGTTCAGTTCTGGTGACTTTTCAAAAATCGAATTAGTCTAAGTCGAGAAAAAAATTTTCCGATCTTATTCGAATAATGTGTGGAAATCTACCTTTATTGGGGTCCTACTTAGTGCGGTTAAGCACAATTTGGCAATTTGAAAATCTTTTCGCAAAACTCGGTCAGAGGAAGTGTTGCTGTTCCGGTTGAGGATTGGGCACATGTTTCAGACGCATGGATATTTGATGGAGTGCTCTACTACTCCTTTTAGCGGATGCCGAAATATCGGAAATTGAAAATATCGGTTTTTGATAAAATATTTGACTACTTATCGATAAAAAGCGATATTTTCGATATTTTAATGCCACTGCAATTCATAAATGTAAACACACTTTGACCAAATATATTGCATAATAATTCAGCTAAATCTGTTTTGCTATGGTAAAGATGTAAATAAATTGTTAACTGACAAATCATTTAAGTTTATTAAAGTTATATTAAATAGGGACATTTTTTTAAATATTTAGCTAGATTTAATAATTGGCCAAAAAATGTATTTACTTAAAATAATTTGTATTGTAAGAAACAAAATATCTCAAATACCTCAAACATCAAGCTGAAAACATAACTTTTACATGATTATTTTATCGAAAAATTATTCAAAATTACGAATTTTGCAAAATAACTGATAATATTAATATTTGCAGAAAAATACAGATTTTTTGATACACTTAAAAATTGCAAAATTATCGATTTTTTATCGTCAATAAAAACCGGTGGCACCCCTAACTCCTTTCTGTAGGTCTGTAGGTGCGACAATACTTTAATGTCTGTGAGGCACATTTTGTTGGAGATGCTCTCTGTTTTCTGCTAACAAGGTTCAATGTTTTGTGCTTTCCCTCTTGCATTATCACAAAAAAAAAAAACGAAAAATTTGTTACAACGACCGATTTTATTATAGACTGTACTAAAATTAACCACACAATAATTTCAATGTTAAATTCTTAATTTTAAAATTTAGGGCAACTGCGCTGCGCTCTTTTGAAGTTATCTATAAAAGACGAAGGAAATGTCAAAGCAAGTGAAACGTTTGGCTTAAATCCAGTCCGAGTGATCCGCTCATCGGACATTGAGATCTTCGTCAAAAACCCAGCACTTTTAGGCTACGAACAAACTAAAGAAATGACATTTAAAATTGTTGATCAGCCTGAAGACCCGTCACTTGCATCTTATAAATCTTCTGCCATCATCACAATCACCATAAACAACATCAACGGCGCAACGTTTCTTTATTTCAGAGACAACTTTATAAAAGCAAAATTCCAGAAAGTGCAGGAGATGGTATACGCATCGCACACGTGCCGACAACAGACGCATATAGCATGCAAAACAAATACACAAGAATATTAAGTGAATGCCAAATAAGTGAGGTTTTTCATTTGGATCCTGACTCTGGATTTGTTACTGTGGCCAGAAGTGGACTTTTATATAGGGCAAGTCAAAGTGAATACAAATTTGAAGTGGAAGCGTGCGACGAACAAGGAAATGGTCGGTGTAATACAACGAATGAGGACAATAACAAGATGCCAATTTTTGACAGAAATTATGCGTGTATTACTCCAGGAATGAGGCGTGGAGTGTTGGAAGTTGGAAGTTCGCTCAGCCAAGCAGATGGCGCCTACTAGTGGCGCCCATGTGAACTAATTGGTCTCATGACCTGCTGTTGTTTGTTTTATCACTTATCTTTGTAACTGCCGTTGCTGTAACACTTATGCAATTTTGTTTTGTTTTGTTTTGTTTCAACTCATTCCTGATTGAAAACCCTGCTACATAGTCCATAGAGATATATTTTCAGTTGCAAGTGTACAGATTTGTCCAGTTTTTCGTTTTGTTCAATTGTGGTTTTTTTTATGAATTTTTAGGTTTTGAGGTCTTATACAATAACTGTTATGTGGCAGATTGCATATGGCCAGAGTAGCCACTGGCGACCATTTCTTCCTTTTTTCTTTAGTGATCATCTTGGGCTTTCTGTTCATATGTATGTTCCAGTTGGGTCTGCACAAGGACTACAATCTAATGGACCAGAAACGCCATGCAAATGCCGTGACCTATGTCTGACCTTGGACTAATACACCTGGACTAGACACTCCCAGAATCTTGTAAACCATCCACAGCACCGGAAGTTGGCGTGGCGCCATCTATCGGCAGATAGTGGCGTAAGTCAAAGGTTACGAATCGAACGTGTGTTTGGGTTTGTTTACATTTATTTTTCGGCGTTTTTTACCATTTTGGTTTGGACTAAAGCTTTACAAGGTTAGTAACTTTTAATAATAATGTTATTCAGTTAAATTAACATAAATAATTGTCTTATTTAAGATTCCACAAGCATACTTTGCATGGATATTGAATTGGTAGATTCAAATCAACAACTACCGTAAAGATTTTTAAGATATTTGTTTTGGCACTAAAGTTTTACATGGTTAGTAACTTTAAATTTTGCGTTTTTTTAGTTTAAATTAACAAATAAATTTTTTTTATTTTAGGTAGCAAACGAAATTTAATATGCCGATTGAATCTACAGACAAGTCAGGTATTTCAAATACAAAATTTGTAGGAAATTGTATTTGAATGTAATTATTAAGGGTCAAAAAATTATAAAAAACATTTTTTGTAAATACAATATTAATTTGAAAATTAAACTAATTATTAAAAAAAACGTTTGATATTACTTTCTATGCATTAATATATACTTGTGACATATCTACAGATTCGGTTTATTGTACTTGTGCAAATGTAAGAAAGCGTAAAGTAGCAGCTAATGTGTCGATGCAATGTAAAAAATGCGGTAAAATCATCAGTAAGGTAGTAAAAAACCATGATTTGCCTCAGAAAACTTTTTCGTATTATTAATTAAATCAAAATTTTTTATTAAATTTTTTAATAGCCAAATTCAGTAATATCTGAAACTGACTTATCTAGTCTATTATTCGATATTTTTAAGAACTTAAAAGAAACTGAAAACATTCCAAAAGAAACTGAAGCAGCATTTTCTGAAGAATCATTTTTTCAACATGATGTAATTTCGAAAAGAACTGATTTTAATGTAATTTATAATTATTTTTGTAACTGTCCAAAAATTGATCCAAAAAAAAAGTTCTCCATTCACGTTAATAATGAACTTTTAACTGCTTGTTCGAATGTACTATTTGTTTCAGACCCAAAAGAACTTTCTAAATCAAAATGGTTCATTCAATCTTTTTTGTTTAAATTGTGTTCCAGTATTTCATCTAAATATCAAATTATGTCTAAACCAAAGAATCAGACACCACAAGCAGTTAATGTTGTTCATGAATTAAATGAAATTGAAATAGAAGGACTGCACTACACTGGAGGTGCAATTCTTAAAAAAACACTCAGGCGTTTGTGGAAAAGAGAAAGTCGAAAAAATTACATGTCTTTTTATCAAAATTGCGTTGTCAGCAAGGATTTCGAAGATGTAATTGGGCAAAACTATATCAAAAAATTGTCAAATGGGCGTTTGTTATTATTAACACCAATGTATCAGAAATTTTTAAAACTGTTACATGAAATTAGTCATCCTTTTTATACATTTTTAATGATTAAAACTCGAAAACAAAAGGCAATTAAAGCTATTCTGGAAAATAACGAAATAATTGAGATTTGGGAGAGTTTGAAAGGGTCTATTAAGTATAGTAATTTTTGCTTAAAACTAATTAGTCAAATGTTTTTAACAAATAGAGGTAATCTTTTAGCCAGGCAAATTAAAGAAAAATTAAAACATGAAAAGTATGTTAAGAAGACAGAGCGGCAGAGGAATAAAAATAAAGAAATTACGTTACGAGAAACTGCCAGTCTTAGGGGTCAATTTAAAAATGCTATGCTGTAATGTAATAACTAAATTTTAAATTGAAATGTAATTTGGTTTTAAAATGTGATAAAATAAAATTTAAAAACTTTTATTATATTTACAATTTAATTAATTTTCTTTAGTGTTTCCCGTTGTTGGAGTATAAATGTAATTTCTCATTGAATTTAGCTTCTTAATATTTTGGCTAAATTGAACAACATCTGGATTTTGATGTGATCCCACCATGTGACGATTTCGGCTAAAATCTTGCTCTAAAACATCTTGGTTTAGATGTGATGGCAACACGTATTTTGCTCCTTTTTCCAAAAGAAACTGTATGCACTCCGTGATAGAGTTAACTAAAAATAAATTTATTCATTACTTTAACTTCATTTTTTTTTAATATTTGTGATTTTTAATTTTTACCTGAAATTTGCAATCCTTCATACGTTTCAGAGCTTAAAAACATTTTCTCTTTCTCGCTTTTTGTAAATCCTGGTCTGTCTTCTATGTTTTTTTTCCATGAGGCCAAATAGTTGAGAAAATCATGTTTTAACCACTAAAAAAATTTTTTTTAATATATTTTTAAAGTAATAGAATTTGATTGTTTAATGTTTTACCATAAGCCTTTCATCACTGCAAGAATAATATGGTAATAGGTCAGAATTGCATTTCTTATTGCCTAAATAAAGCAAAAAAAATTAATAATTACATAATAATAAAAATTTGAATAAATTACCTATAAATGTGTTGCTCCCATTCAAACAATCAAACCATTTATTAAAAATCATTATAAATTTGATAGCTTCTGATGCTTCATTTCCGATAACCATTTCAAGTGCTGTTGCTGTAGATTTACTCAAAACTTGTGCAGCGTAACTCACATTCATCATAGAAAATGGATTTAAGAAAACATGCTTTTCTGTTAAGCTCCAATTAATTCGGTATTGGCCTCCCAAGCTGAAATTGAACAGCTGTATGATGAAATCCCAAACAATATCTTTGCCATTGTTCCACATTCGACGAGCTTTACACTTAAATGTGCTCTTTGCAAAGCAATTTCTTACTGTCTTCAAAAGATGAGGTACATCAGAAATGAAGTACAGTGGCCGGTTGTCATCAGCAAAAATGTTTGTGCACTTATACGGACATTTTAAATTTTCAGCACACATTTTGAAAAAAGCTCGATTGCATGATGCACCATCACCAACAACAACCAATATTTTAAAGCCATACCATTCTAATTTTCGTATTGCCTCCCATACTAAATTGTACAAATCACTAGCAACTAAACCATGTGTTGGGAAGTGGGCAAACGAAAACTTGAAGTTAGTGCAAATGCCTCGAAGAAAGAATGCTAGCATATGAGTAGCTTCTTGATCAGGGGAAACTGAATCCACAGTGAGTGCATTATTTATGTCTTCTTCTGCAGTTTCTAGTCCCGTAAATCCCAAAATGCTGCCAGTATGCTTGTCATAGACAACTGATGACTTAATGGCCATCTCATCCAATACTAAAGCAAAATATTTTTCGTGCTCTGGAAGATCATGAAGAGAGGCCAGTTCACTCATTTCTTTCAGAACACTGTCATGAATTCCAGGAGGATGAGTGAAATTGGCTAAAAGCCTTGACACAGTCCTGGTACTTGGCAGTTGTAAAAAACCAGATTTTTGAAGTGTTCGATATGCTGCTGGTGACTGGCTGTGAAGATGTGCACAAAAACGTAAAACGCGTGGATCCCATCTGATACCATTCTTTGACTTGCAACCAGCTACTTGAAGTTGTTGTTCCAGCATAAGTCGAAGAGGAGATTCCTGAATATTTAAGACACCCTGTTGTAATATAGTTTGGAAAAGTTCATTGTCAGGTGAAGAAATAGAATGACCAGCAGAAATTAAGTTTTGGCATCTTTTTTGGATTGATTTCAGCTGGAACTTCGTAGATTTAATTATTTTCTGTTGTGCATGAGTTTTTTGAATTAGTTCATCACGCGACATATTCTGCAGATATCTCTTTTCTGGGTTGCTGGCACGGACTTGAATTCGTTGCATATTTTTTCTTAATTTGTTACAGTGTTCACAGCGGATACTTGACGATGTAACAAGAGTGCATTGAGGACTGCGAATGCTTCCTGTAACAACACATTGTTGCAAATCTTCTTCATGTGCCAAAATCATTGTTTTGAATTCGTCTTCATCATTTCCAATACAGATTTGAAAATTGTGAACTTGCTGAACAAGTTGCAGAAGGTCAGCTTCGCAAGAAATTTTTTTGTCACTTAATTTTAAGACATTTTGCTGCTCCGATGTTACTTGCTTATTCAGGATATAAATAGAAATCTCTTGCGATGCCATGTCAAAAATTAGATGCTTTAGAGTCCTTTGCTTGTTATCATTAAAGTTAACTGAAATCTTTTCTCGTCCATCTTCATCCCAGCATCCAACAAAACACTTGTTTAACTTTAAAGTTGAAATTGCTGTTGTATACCTAACAACTTTATCTTGCTCTAGCACACAACAAACTTTATCAGTCTTGCTGTATGTCTTTAAAAAACAGCTGTTATTTACAGCTAATGGCTGAACGTCATTTAACAAATGAGATGAAGAGATATCTAAAAAAAAAATATTAATTTGTATTAATTTTTCTTTAAATATACTAGATCTCGGCGCGCAAATGCAAAATGCAATCTTAAATTATTAGTGCAACTCAATTGCAACTCATCTAGGTTCAAATGCAACTCATTTACGCCCATACAATTTAAATAATTTAAATAATTTTTTATTCTTACCTTGAGATGTGTCCAAACAGAAAAAACCATCAGAGATAGTTGATGACTCAAATGACTCAGAGAATAATGCTTGTGGTTCTTGTGTTGAAACATCTATTAAAAAATAAATAAACTATAATAAGCATTTTAAAATTTACAGTTAATGAAGGTAAAATATTTACCCATATTTATATCGTTGCTAAGATAATCTTCATTGTTTTGTAATAACAACGAATCATCGGATAAGCTTAGTTGTTTTGCTGCTGGTATTGTTGCTGTTACGGTACTTTTGTTTTGCATGCAAATATCCAGGCCTATAACATAATAAATTTTTATAAATTTTAGTTGCCATTCTTGAGATATATTTTAAATTAAAACTCTGGTTTTTACCTTCTTTATTGAAATCATTGTATTGACCTTCTCTAATTGTTTGTGTCTTAGATCTTGGTTTGCCAGTCGTTTTCTTATTATCGCTGCGACGGTTGGGCAGTTTTCGCGGAGATTTCATTAAATTTTTCAACTAATATGATAAGTAATGATTATTAGAAATAACATAACATAAGTAAATTACTTTTAAACTAATATTTACCTTTTGCTGGCTTAAAGTTGCTGAAACAGGATCAGGATTTTGTTTAGTGGGTCCCTTTCCTCCAACAAAATGTTTGGAGCAAATTCGATGATGATCAGCAACATGATTAATGGTGAAAGCTGAACCCCGCTTACAAGCGCCTACCCAGCGTAAACATTTATCCACGTCTTTAATAGGATGTGGAAATCGACAAAAATAAACCATTTTCATAGCAGGTGTCCCGTAATATTTACTATGACTAGCACATTCACCATATTCACACCGCATCTTAAATAAGACAATTATTTATGTTAATTTAACTGAATAACATTATTATTAAAAGTTACTAACCTTGTAAAGCTTTAGTCCAAACCAAAATGGTAAAAATCGCCGAGAAAATGAATGTAAACAAACCCACGCGCACACAACACACGTTCGATTCGTAACCTTTGACTTACGCCACTATCTGCCAATAGATGGCGCCAAGCCAACTTCCGGTGCTGTCGACAGATAGCATTACGACAGTTACGGTGTCTAGTCCAGGTGTATTAGTCCAAGGTCTGACCAATACCCAGAATCCTTTGCGCGCTACTGAGGGGTGTAATAGCAGACATTGTAGCCATAGAATGGCGAAACTTGTGCACTCAATAACAGGGACTTTTCTACATTGAAGAAGAAAAAGTAAGTTTAATTTTGAATGTTTAGCATGTTAGTGAACCGTAAATCATAGATACCGGTAGTATTTTTAACGAAGTGGCTACGTATGTACACGACACCGTGCACTCTTCTGTATACACGGCAGTCGATCGTGATTGGTTGGGTGAAAGACGTGATCGCAAACTAAGCACGGAAGGGGCGCGAAACCTGCGGAGCGGAAAAACGAGAGTATATTCGAAAATTACAGTACAATATAATCTGTACATTGATAACAATCACATTAATAACAAAAAATGCAGATAGTTAATAACAATGTAAATCGCATAATTGGTCCATTGTCCACATCATCTTCGGAGTCTTCCGCTAAAACAATTGAATAAGCGACGTCATTGGAACAGTCGTGAATACCTCCAACAGGCGGTCTATGAATTCTGGATTCAGCTATCTGCACTCTAAAACACCATTGCGTGAACACCAACATATTGGGTATGTGACCTACATGATGGATTTTACTGTAACTAAAGTGCACTGTTTTGTCCGTCCAACACATGCCATGTCCTTTCCCTAGTTGCGTTTACACGTTGCTAAATTTAGTGGTATCTTCGCTCTCTTCTTATTGAATTTTAATTTCTCCAGCTTTGACAACATCATCAGTATTGATTTTGCATAATGGACAAAACAACTCATCTTCTGGAATGTTGGCCAGCAGCGAATTCAGGCACCAAATATGAATGGCCATGTTGCATTCATCACATGTTATTTGCTTGTCGGGGTTGTCCTTGCCACATTTTCGACACGCTTACTCAGTGCATTTTTTCTTTGGGTTGTTCCTACACTTCAAGCAATTAGGCCTGACAATGTGTTTCACTGATTTTGTACTCATTTGTTCTTCCATTTCTTTTGACCTCTCGCTCAATTCAACTGGCTTTTCAATCCTAAGAAGATTGGTCACAAGACAAAGTGATCAGTTTTCAACAGGTGTATTATCAGACACAATCAAAATAGTTGCAATGATTTCCTTATTCGCTTGCTTGTTCAAGTTCACACTCGTTACACAAGCATCGAACCAATAGCCCATGTCCTGTGGATGGTCCGTGTTCTAGTTTATCATTAAGACATCGCCAACTTTAACCTTCACTAGTTTTATTGTTGGATATGAACGAGGTCTGACATTTTGAAACTTCATTACTTCAGGGGTATCTACAAGTAACAACTACCGCTCACGACGAGGCTACACAACTCAAACTCGTCAACAACAACAACCCTAAAACCAGCCATTACTACGTTGCTCTACCAGAAAAACAAGTAAAAACGATAACAAATAAAAACAACCAAACCTGACGCTAAAAACCATTCCAGATCAAAGCAACAGCCACTTATAAATCTCTAAACCTAACGACGCAAGAGAAAACCAAAGACAAACACCAGAACACACGCAACCCACAAAGTAATGTTGCCAGGAACATACATTGAATCTATAAAAAAATCACTCCTAACACAGGAAAAGATACACAAATGGACAGAAGCAACGAAAACTCCACCAATGCAACATCAACAACTGAAACACCCACAACCTCCTCACCATTGGCCACATCATCTAAGGAGTCTTCCGCTAAAACAATTGAATAAGCGACGTCATTGGAACAACCGTGAATACCTCCAACAGGCGGTCTATGAACTCTGGATTCAGCTATCTGCACTCTAAAACACCATTGCGTGACCATCATCATATTGGGTATGTGACCTACATGATGGATTTTAAATAAAGTGCACTGTTTTGTCCGTCCAACACATGCCATGTCCTTTCTCCAGGTGCGTTTACACGTTGCTAAATTTGGAGGTATCTTCGCTCTCTTTTCTCTCTTCTTATTGAAATTTAATTTCTCTCCAGCTTTGATAACTTTATCAGTATTGATTTTGGATAACAGACAAAACCACTCATCTTCTTCTGAAACGTCGGCCAGCAGTGAATTCAAGCACCAAATATGAATGACTGTGTTGCACTCGTCACATGCTATTTGCTTGTTCGAGTCGTCCTTCTTGCCACATTCCCGACACCCGCACTCGGTGCATTTTCTCTTTGGGATGTCTCTACACTTCAAGCAATTAGGCTTGTCAATTCGTTTTATAGATTTTGTCCTCATTTGTTCTTCCATTTCTTTTGACCTCTTGCTCAATTCAACTGGCTTTTCAACCCTAAGAAGATCGGCCATAAGGTGAAGTGATCAATTTTTAACAGGTGTATTTTCAGCCTCAATCAAAATAGTTGCAATGATTTCTTTATTCGCTTGCTTGTTCAAGTTTACAGTCGTTACACAAGCATCGAACCAAAAGCCAATGTCTTGTGAATTGTCCATGTTATAGTTTATCATTAAGACATTGCCAACTTTAACCTTCACTGGTTTTATTGTTGGATATGAATGAGGTCTGACATTTTAAAACTTCATTACTTCAGGATATCTACAAGTAAAAACAACTGCATACGAGGCTACACAACTCAAACTGTTGTCAACAACGACAACTCTAAAACCAGCCATTACTTTGTTGCTCCACCAGAAAAACAGTAAGAACGGTAACACAAATAAAAACAACCAAACCCGACGCTAAAAACCATTCCAGGTCAAAGCAAAAGCCATCTATAAATCTCTAAACCTAACGATGCAAGAGAAAAGCAAAGAGGAACAGCAGAACACACGCAACCCACAAATTAATGTTACCAGGAACATACATTAAATCTATAAAAAAAATCACTCCTAACACAGGAAAAGATACACAAATGGACAGAAACAACAAAAACCGCACCATCAACAGCTGAAACACCCACAAACTCCTCACCATTGTCTACATCATCTTCGGAGTCTTCCGCTAAAACAATTGAATAAGCAACGTCATTGGAACAACCGTGAATACCTCCAACAGGCGCTCTATGAACTCTGGATTCAGCTATCTGCACTTTAAAACACCATTGCGTGACCATCATCATATTGGGTATGTGACCTACATAATGGATTTTAACTAAAGTGCACTGTTTTGTCCGTCCAACACATGCCATGTCCTTTCTCCAGTTGCGTTTACACGTTGCTAAATTTGGTGGTATCTTCGCTCTCATGTTATTGAAATTTAATTTCTCTCCAGCTTTGACAACCAGTGTTGGGCGCGCTACCAATTTTTCCAAGCGCCGCTATTGTGGCGCTATTTGCACATAAATCTAGCGGCGCTAGTCGCGCTATCGCTAGTGTAAAGAAATACTAGCGCAATAAACGCTAGTAGCGGCGCTTATTGCGCTAGTTGTGGCGCTTGTTTTACTAACCATGTCGCAAATTTAATGCACGTTTAATAGCAGACGGCAGTCGCCATTTTCCCAACTGAAATGCTTCGATCGGTTGCAAAACAGAACTGGGCATGTGCGTGGCTTTTTTTTTTTTTTTGGGCGTTTTTTTTTTGCGATTAAATACTTAAAATGTTAAAAACATTTGAAAAATAATTTAAATTTAAAATTAATTTAAAAATAAAAATTAATTTAAAAATAATAAACAAACACCTGACACCTGATTTATTATGACGCAATAGCGCCATAAGCGCCGCTAGATTGTAAAAATTTTAATCGCCGCTACAATGGCGCTATTTTATTTCAAAAGTAGCGCCACTTCTAGCGGCGCTACTAGCGATAGCGCCGCTAGTGGTAGCGCCGCTAGAAGTAGCGATATTGTTCCCAACACTGTTCAATAGTGAAATTAAAGTTGATGTTCAAATCTGAGACAGACTACGACCAAGGAGTGTAGCGACTTCTGTTGCTATGACTCTATACCGTTGCTATGACTCTATACCGGTGAAAGAGAATTTTGTTTTAGGAAGGGTAATGACGTGTGCTTATATCTTACTCTATTGTTTATTTGCTTCTATTTACTCTTTTTTGTTAGGCTTTCTGCTGTTTCTGCGAAGATTCATTTCTGCGATCCGTGACGATGTTGTTCAAAAAGTTCAATTTTTCTCTCGTTTTATCGTTCAAAAATCCAATCCTAAACTACGTCAACTTTACCTGTCTCCGTCTTAAATTATTTAGCGTACTCCATTTACCTCTATATGATACTGTACTTTTATTGTAGAAAAGACGAGACTCGAATAATTATTTCATAATGATAAAATAAATTACAAATCAATTGTTTATTTTAAATTAAAACAGAAAAAATACATGGAAAAAAAACTATATTCATTTATTTTTAAACATCACTTTTCATGACTTTTTATGTGCATCTTTAAAGCAGGCATCGTTTTAAACTCGTTGTTACATACATGACACCTAAAAGAAATTTAAAAAAAATAATTCATACATAAAAAAAAGAAATAAAACATGAAATTATTACCGTAATGGCGACTCCAGCAATGATTTCGCATCTGATGATGGAATCAA
>JAQFZP010000751.1:0-27517 GCA_034695745.1 Geophilus truncorum | reverse complement strand
CAACTTCCGTGACGGAAACAGAACCCAACTTCCGTGACGGAAGCAGAACCCCGCGAGACTTTTTCTTTTATTATATACAGTAGATGACAATTTAGACAAAGCGAAAAATCAAATAAACGAAATGACAATTTAAACAATTAATCCAGATAAAAACCAATTATGGCGATGAAAATTAACACCAATTCAGAGCTGACTGCTGACAAGAGATAAAAAGTAAAAGTGAGGTTAAAGTAAATGATACTAAGAATGAGAGAATGGTTGCAAAAAACAAAAATTTGCTCTTAAAAATGATTCTAAATTTTATCGCTAGGTGTCGCGGTATTGACTCTTACATCATTTATCCCAGAAGCCTTATGTTGTTGTTTTCTCGGCTTTTTTTTACCGAAATTTAAGTTTTATTACGTACCTATGGTTTAATTTAAAATTACTTTTTATTCAGTTCAACATTGTTTGCCATTTATTTCTTTATTTTATGCGCAATTTAATGAGACTTATTTTTATCCATATAAGGTAGCATAATAATTTGCATATGAATGAGGCATTGAAAAATATTACTACCGGTAGGTAACTTTTCTATTATTAATGTTTTATTTTGCTTTATTGTTTACTGTGTATTTTTTTCAAAGACTACAACACATTGCAAAGTTTAATAAGTTTATTTTTTAATTTGTGACATGACTTTTGACATGACATTTTTAAACATGACTTATTTGCGTAAGTCATGTTTAATTTTTTAGTTTTGTTGAAATTTATTAGAATGTACAGATAATATTTAATACCAATGCAACTGTAAGGTTTTTGATTTTTACTGTTCTACATTACAAGAAATTGTGTAGGTTTTTATCGTTGATATTTTCACTTGGTTTGTGACTGGTCGAACATTAATCTTTTAAAGGCTTTAAACAGTTAAAACTATTAATACTAATTCGTACAGGAATTCGTTTATTTCGTACAAACAACTATGAATTAAAAAAATTTCAGTTTTAAAGACTGCTAATGGCTTTTCATAAAAAAAACTACAGTAATGAACTAAAAACTATTTGACTTTACTAAATTAACAAATGAGTAGATTTATTTTTAATATTAAGTACTTCGGGCCACTTTAATTTGAGTTGAGAAAATTCTTGTGCTTAGAAGCTTTAGTAAGTTCAAATAAAACTTTAATTATTTGTGCTGCTGGCAAATCGGAAGAAAGACATACAAGCTTGCTGTGTGTCACAGTGTCAGTTTGCTGTTAGTAACCAGAGAAAGCAACACTTAAGTAATGCAGGAAAAAACCCTTCAGTGTTTTGGAATACCTTATACTGAATGTTTGGTGATGCAGCACAAGTCACAATTCCAGCGAGATTGAGCTCCTACACTACCATTACAGCTGTGCACTGCCAGTTTTCTCAGACAAGTGCCTTTGACCCTACTTGGCATTCTTTTTTTCGAAAGGCTTTCCAATTTTAAATTATGTGGTTTTAACCTGCAAACATCCATTAAACATGCAAATTAGATAAAGTGGTTTGTCGGTGGTAAATACGAAGGTTGTCTTATAGGAAAATTAAATGGTGCAGCAATTTTTTTTAATTGAATGGGTAAATTGAATAGGTTAACTAATTGACTTTTTAGAGATCTGTTTGAGTTTTAAGTGATTTAAATGCAGGAAATTTTGGCAATTTAGTATTGATTTTGGTTTCAGTATTATATTAGAAAAAGTAAATAAAAGTAGAAATTAATGAATTAGAAATAACACACTAAAAGAAATTAAAACATGGTAAAGTATTTTTATGTAAAAATTTAAAGTTTTTTTAATTATAAAAACTTTAAATTTTTACATAAAAGAAAATAAAAAAAATATTAATTAATAATTAATAATTTTCTTATTTTCTTTTTAAATTTTAATTATTTATTTTATTTAAAATTTTCATTAAATTATCTGATGTTTTTCTAACTCTAGTTACCATATTTTTGCATATGCATTTTATTTACTTTTTTTTTGTTTCACAACCCAATATCTTCCAATTGCACCAAGCAAATCATTATTCAAAACACATTAAATACATTGCAAAATATTTTTATGTAAAAATTTAAAAGTTTATCATTTTTCATGTATCAATAATTTTCTTATTTTTTTGTTTCTTATTTTATTTTTTATTTAAATTATCTGACACTTTTTTTTCCTAAATTGCAATTACCATATTTGTGCTTATGCACTTTATTTACTTCATTTTTTTGTTTCCACAATTTCATAACTTCCAATTGCACCAACCAAACCATCATCCATCTCTTTACATTCCACCAACTGGACCAGTGATTCACATGTCACAACCACACGACCTGAATTTTACCAGAGGTCATAGAAAATACCATGTTCCACATCACTCATCATTCAACATCAAACCTAGATGGACAATTCTAATTTCCTCCATCACTTAAAAAAATCTTAAAACTTTTAAATTAACTTTCCTTCCACATCTACCATTTATCCAATTTTTCCAACTTTTAAAAAACCATTTCTAACTTCCAACTTCCAACTTCTCCCTTTAAGGCAATTCTTGGGGTGTAAAGTGGTCAGTTGCATGTTCCACCAAAGATCCCTAGCATCAACATCACATGGTGCTGCTGAGTTGAGATTGTATTTTGATTGGGTGCAATCAATTGGAGCGAGGCCACCATGTTGGAAATTCACCACCGGAAATTGACGCCTCTATGCACACGTGTATTATTTCCTGCGCCCTCGAGGCAAAGAAGCTTTACACTTTTTCTTTTCTCAAGTTCTTAGAACTTTAGTGTACAAAAAGTAAGCAGCTGTTAATGAAACTTCAGACATGCGATTTCCTCTGGTCTAAGAATAGTTGGAGATTTTCATATGATATTGAAAGGCATCTCTAATCTGTTATTCAATTTTATGCTGTTGCATTGCAGTGAAGTTAGAGTATTGCAGTGAAGTTAGAGTTTTGAAGATATAATTAAGTTACTTTATGGATGGTGTTGAATTTTGGATGTTGTGTTTTAGATTAAATTATTATTGCTGGTTTGGATGACTTAGGGGGTTAAATGAATAAAATATGAATAAAGTAAGATACTGTATTGTATAATGTTGGTGTATTGTGAAGAAGAAATGATACTTTTAAATTTGAAAATTAATTATATTTCACTGGTAAATAAATGCAGTTTACATTTGGCTTGTCTAACTCAGTGATAACATCACATATTCCCAGAATGCTTTGAGTGAAAAAGCCTCAAACAAGGTTTCAAAAATAGTGATTAATGTGATGCATTAATACCCGTGTTGGGTCAAATTTGACCAGAAATTAACTTTCATCGTTTATTATTAATTTTGAAATTTCAAATTAACAATTTTTTCACCATAATTAATTTATTTAGACATTCAAAAAAAATACATTTAAGTTTTTAGTGATATTTTTCACAACTAATATTTTTAAAGAATTTTTTTGTCAACACGATCGAGTCGCATATGACCTAGCACGGGATTCCTAAGGTTAAGGTGTTAGAAATATGGGGTTTATAATTTGTGTTTTAAGATGGTTTTAAGGAAGTTAGTTTTGTGAAACATTTTGAAAGTAAGTAGTGGTTTGAAATGTAAAATGATTCATTGGGGATGCTTTACTGCATAGCTTAGTTTATGATGGCATTATTTATATTTAAAATGTGTGTGGCAACATTTTTTTTTTATATTTAACAGAATTATTTATTTTAGTAGCAATATTTAATGCTTATATTATAAAGATTTCATAGTTTTTTTTTTATGTTTTATTCAATAGTTGAAAGTAACTTGTTATCTTACTCACTAACAAAAATTAAATTTTTATCTGGAGATTATATAATATTTTCTAAACTTTTTAAGTATTAAAAAACTACTACTTGTATACTGTATATTAATTATAATCACAAAATTCAATATTATAAAAAAAAATTATTAACAATTTTAATATTTATCTTATCAAACTACCGGTAATCATTTTCTAAATTAATTAATTTTTCAATAAATGACTTAAATTATTTTAGTTAAGTACATAATCTTTCCTAAAATTAATTTTCTGAACCAAAACTACCACAACACTAGTTGTGAAACCCACTAATCCTTCCACAATAAATATTTAAACCGTGTCAATAGCTCACCATGTTCTCTGCACCTTCATTATTAATGCATCTCATGGTGGTGGTGATGAGACCAATAGTATATAGGAACCATGATATCACACTTAATCGTCTTCTTTATGTAAACCAATTCAATTTATTTGATAATGCAACAACTCATCAAGCCCCAGCTAGTTTTACTGCTGAGGCTTTAAACTGTCTACAGAAGTTATGTGTTATAACCAAAATTGCATCAAGCACTTTATGGGTTTTACACAGGAGGAATACACAATGAAGGAATAAATGCTGGAATTATTCAATAAAAAATTCATGAGTCTACAAGACTTTCCATCAAAACAAATGTTTTCTTTAGGAAAGAATAAAGGAAGTTGACTTGTATGCAGAGGTGATCGAAATGTCTGAAAGTAATTTTAAATTAGTTTTCTGAACCAAAACTACCACAACACTAGTTGTGAAACCCACTAATCCTTCCACAGTAGGTGGAAAATGAAATAATTAGATGCATTTTTAAATGATTTAACTCAGTTGGTTGTTTATAGTGATGACAATAAAGATGTAACTGGTACTCTGTATTGACATTCCACTATTGACATTCCACTAACCTGGCTTAAGTATATGTCTACCTTACATTTAGTGACTTTTTCACTTTTTCTGACTTAATATTGTTAGATTTTCAGACAAAAAGTGGAGATGGGGAGTGAGCTTCGAAGACACAGCTTTCTTGTGGCTCGTTTGTGGTTAAACTCATAAGGTCTACTGGTTATTTTTTTTTTCTTTTTCGACTTCTTTATTTTTTATTTTCATTTTCTTGTTCTTTTATCTACTTTGTTTGGTTGACCCATCTTGATTTTTATTGGATTTTGGTTTTGTTGGTAGGTCCCAAAGTCTGTTGGAGAAAGTTATAGTTGATTCAAGTTACTGTATTTTGAGATTATGGTGTTGTTTTTTTTACATGTTTTTGTGGTGTTTTGAGAGTGTTTACTATTTTGACATTCACTACGTTTACATAACAGGATATCTATAGTAGATTTAATACTTCGTTGGTTATGGGTTCAAATGTATAACCAATGAAGCATTGAATCTACTATAGATTATCATGTCTTGTGTAATGTAAAACGTAGTGATTGTGTTTTTTATCCAAGAATTATGTGTAATACTTAAATATCGTGTGATAATTTAGGATTATGTATACGGTAGTATTTTAAGATTGTGTAAATTTTATTATTTTGTTGCGCTTTATACTGTAAGTGTGAGACATGTTAATGTTCACAGTAGGCACTTGCAATCTTAAATATCATTTCCTCCACCTTCTTAGCAAAACGAGAAATTTTGGAAAAATAAAAGTTTTTAGTACACACTCCACTCCAAAAACAAAAGGTGTAAAATAAATAGAAAACACTAGATGGGTTCGTTTATTATTTGCACATGTGTTAAATATATAGTGCAAAACAGTTGTCTTGTATAAAATCTAAAATCTTGCTTTAGACTAGTTTTAATCTGATTTACACAAATGCCAATAATATACGAACCCACACTACACTAGAAGAGGTGCTAAATTGTGCTTTTAAAGGTATAATCACTAATACGGTAGAAATATACACCTTTTAGTTTTTTGACAGTGAAAAAATCATCATACCTTATTCCACCTTTTAATATTTTTTTACTATCTTATAAAGGTATAAAATGTTTACCCAGATGAAAAGGTAATTTTTCCTTCATAAAATCTATCTTATAAATTTTGATACAAATGTCTGCATTATGAAATTGGGAAAAACATTACACTTTCTTCCACTTTCTTTAATTGGAGTCTTTTCCATCTCTAGTGGTACATAATCTCACCACTATTTTTTTGAGTGTATAAATCACTTTTTTTTTTTAAGTTGAAGACACCTATTGGTGTTATTTCAGACACCTAAGTGACTAAAGTCACTTGTGTTTTTTTTTCTCTACAAAAACCAACTTTATTTATTCCTAAATCACATCACAAGAAGTGTTTTCTTTTTTATCTCCAACTGAGTCCGTAAACAAGATGTTGTCTTCAACCATCTTTTATCATTTTCTCTACAAGCTGATGCAACTCTTGGGATTCGGACTGAAGCAACAACATTATCTTGTCATGTAATCTTCCTCTCTAAAAAAGGAAAAACTTCTTGAGGTTTCAGACTTACTGAACTCACCTTACATTCTACCTGTGGCTGACTCCAACTCGCATTTTAATTGAATTTTTTTTTTTTACCAAAAGTAACCGAAAACTTTTTCATTTGCCGCTAGCTGCGTTTAATTACACTGTTGACATTTCTTTTTGAGAATTTTATTTAAATTCATATTTAAATTCGTTCTGCGTGCTGCGAAAGCTTATTTTCCAGTGGATGGATTTTTTTGTGTTTGTTTTGGAGTTTTCTTTTTTTCTGCTTGTTTTGTTTTGTAGACGCATTGCATTGGAATCGCGTGAGACCATTAGTGAAAATTCTCATTTCCATGTTGACGGTTGTGATTGCAAACAAATAGAAGGAGGTATGTTAATTGCAAAACTGTTTTGCCAATTGGGAAATGGGGAATTAAGGAATTGGAGCCGGACAAATGTTTTGAGAATTTGGTAATTGAATAAACAGAAAATGTGTAAAGAAAAAGAAAGAAAAAAATGTTTGTTATAGAAAAGTTGTAGTTGGTGTTACAGCTTTAACTGCAAGTCATTGGATGAATCAATTATTTCAGTTGGATTTAGACAACTGGAACACGTGTTGCAGTTGTTCTATATTGTTTATAATGGAAAAAAAAGATGTGGTGACAAGTTGTAGACAAAAGTCTGGAAAACACATTTGTCTTTGCCATGACTTGTTATATGAAGGTAAACAAACAATTAAATCATCACTCTGAATTTATCATATTTTTGAAAAGTTTAAGACGTATAATTTATACAGTACATTGGGTTGATGAGGGATGGAACGCGTAACCACTTTAGTTTAATTTAAAACATTATATAAATATATATATAGGGTACATATATTATTGGCTTGCCAGGATTTTATTAGAGCTTTAAGACGGTTTTTTTTTTCTTCATCGGGGTATTTTTGAGATTATTTATTCAGATAATGCAAATAAGACTTTCAACTATTTAAAAGAAAAAATAAGACATCTTTATAAGATCTTGACTGATTCATCTCTTTTTTCTAATCTTTCCTGTATTGAATTATGATTTACTTAATTAGTTTGTTTTCTATATTTGCAATTTGTTTTAGTTTAAATTTAATTAGAGTTGTTTCTGTAAGGTTTCCATAGTTTGAATTTGTATTGTGTCTTATAAGTTAAAGTTTCTGTAGTTGTGATGAAACATGACATCACCATTTGGCAAAATAGCTGCTTCCATAGATTTTTATGTGTAAGCTGCACTCCAGTGAATAAATTGAGACTATTTATTTTAGAATAAATAATCAACATATTGCTTAAGTGGGGGTATCACATTTACATTTACAAATATCAAACTGTTTATTGTACATGGCTACGAATACAATTGCACCATAAGTTGAGCCAGACAAACCATTCAATGGACTTACCAACTTTATTCCATTATATCCAAGCTATTTGCAACAAAATGCAACAATTTCGCATCTGCAAAGCTTTCCTATAAAAATCTCTAAATTCCTTATACAGTGCATTAAACTTTTGATGGCTGAAGCTGAGTGAATTGTAAGATTTTTTTTTAACAAATGGAAACCCAATGTGATTACGTCCATGGTAATGTCTACTGTGCTGCAACTTTGGCTTTGCAAAAGATAGCAATTTTGATAGTAGTTTTCTGCTATCGCGCGCCGGTTTATCGCATCGATCTTTCTGGTGCTGAAGTTCTGCAAAAACCTTTTTTAGGATAATAGGATTATAGAATGTAATTGGATTACAAGGATGTGGTTAGTCTGTACGTTTTGTGCTTTTTCACTACAGTTGTATGGACAAAAGTAGATGTTAAGTGAATTTGTATGGGGGCATAGGGTAGAGGATTGGAAATGATAAAAAAAAATTGCTAAAAATCACTTTGTTGTTTGGTGTTTTTTAATGATTAAGAGTGTTGTGATTGTCTGGTTTATATTACCGGTATCTTGACTTGTGATACTTTAACAAGCAGTTATTTCATGAAATATGTATAAAAGTTGTGCGTTCATGTGTCAATCATGTGACTGATATTAAAAGATTACATGGAATATTTAAAAGAAGGAAAGATACATTATTAATTTTTATTAAAATTTTATAAGGAAATGTGATTGTAATGTTTATTTGATTATTCAATATAGAGAGAGGCAAACGAAGTGTTATGTTAGTTTTACTCAAAAACTATAAGAAGTTAAGAAAAAATATGTTCAGACCAAAGTTGTTTGTTACAGTATAACATGATCCATTTAAATTTGACAGTTTCAATGATCTTGAGTTTAATTTTAAGGTTAATTTGAAACTTTTAAATAAATAAATGTAGAGCAAAATTTCCAATTGCAAACATGTAAAGCATCTTCTAATTAGTCTTAAAATGATTTATAATGGATAAATTAAGAAAAGTAAAAAATTAAGAAATTGACTTCAGTGATTTCATCTAAATCTAAATCCAAACCTAACCTTAGCCAATCTATATCAATAGTTTAGATCCTACCTATGTATTTTGACTTTCTGAATTCAAATAGTCTAAGTTCTAGTCTTTTATAATCAAAAATTTAAAAAGTTGAATATGTGTTACGTTGTGTTAAGTTTGCCAAAAATAGGTCAAGTGTAATTTGAATGAAATTTCTGAAGTCTATTTTTTCAATTTTTTTTCATGAGAACCTATCTGTTAAAAATCAGTTTTAGATCTATTAAAAAGTGTCCTACAAGTTTGCAATTGAAAATTTTGATTTATTTTTATTGGTTTAAAAGTTAAAAATTCAATAACCTTGAAATTAAACTTCAAGATAATTAAAATCATAAAATTTAGGTGAATCATGTTATAATAAACAACTTTAATCTAAGCACATTTTTATTTAAACCTCTTTGTTTTTGAGGAAAATTGACATACAGTAACATTTAGTTTGCCTCACCCTTTATAATGCACAAGTTGCATATTGCCAAAATGGTTACTGGCAACCTTAAATGATATCCATCTGTATCCATTTCCAGGAAAATCCAACAAAATCAATTTTATTTAAATTTTTGATTGACACCGATGAATAAAATAAATCCATTTGTGGTTTACTCTCCGATTCCCACAAACCAATTTCACTATCGAAAAATCCAGAAAATCCTGGATATCCTGGAAATCCTGGATATCTAAAAGCAAACTTAAAAAAAAAAATTCTATTTGTTTAAAAATCTTCTATTTCTGTCTTTCCAGATACGGTCTCCTTTCACCTTTCGAGCCCACATCGATTCGATGACCAAACATTCGCCGCACACCGTCGACTCCCATACGTTCTAACTGCAATCACTGGAAATTTGTCTTTGCAATATGCAATTTATCGAGACTGAATCGAGGATCACGTGTCATTCTCAGGCTTCATTCAATTTCAAAGCCTAGCAATGTGCTTTGCCCCCACAGCACAGAGATGACATGGCTGCCCTGCATAACACATGCACCAAAATACTTATAACTCTGGCTCTGACCATTTTGGTCATTTGGACCGTTTGTGCGGCTGGTAGATCATTGACAAATGAAAAACAGTCTCTGAATTTTGGTGTTATTTTGCCCCATTCGTCGTTTATAACTCGAATTAGGGCTTACAAGCAGAAATTAAGAGTGGCACTTGAAGATATTAAGAAGAGTAAATTTAATTTTTCTTCTCATTACACCGTCGATGCACCGGAACTTTATTTGATGCATGTGACGCCAAGTCCAATAGGTAAGAGGTTTTAAAAAATAATTTACCTAGGAAATGAAAAAAAAATAATTCTTTGGGTTAAGTAAATGTTTTGAGGGTATAGTCTTTTTTATTTTTTATTAATAGCAGTGATTTAGGAAGGAAGCTAAAAATATATTAGATTGTTTTTCTGTATGGTTGGGATATGAATTAATAATCTTTTCATTATAAACAAAGGAAGATGTTTGTATTGAGTGGTTTTGAAGTTTTAATGTTTTATGAAAGGAAAGGTTATTTGAAATGTTAATTTACATAAAGGGTATATGCAATGGAAAAAATTAAAAATTTAAATTTTTGGGTTATATAAAAAGTGTATGTAAAGTTAATTGTCATTTTAAATTTTTATAAATCTAAAAATAAACAATTAACTATTTTTATATCACAAATTACTTTATTGAAAGGTCAACTAACCTTCAAGTCTTTTGATATAATAACATTATGGATAAATTAGTTAATAATATTCTCTTGACATCATTCCCTTGTGTAACTTGAGCAAACCTTCCACACTCTACTGTTGACTGAGTTTGTTCAAGGCAAAAAAAAAATCTTTTTTCTTTATATTTTGTTACCACATTTATGGAAGTGCAGTATTGAGCCTGAACATCCAAAAGAAAAACAACCATCTCTTATCCTGTAAATAGAGAGTAGGTAATGTTTAATTCATGACTAGTTCCACAATTTTCCAGACAAAATCGTACAAAACATCCTGTCAGATGACAGCTCTAGCGTCAAAAGTGGATTTTGTCCTTTAAAGTCCTATATCTGTCATACAAAGTAAAGATGGGTTCAAACATCACTAAATTACATTTTTAAAGATCATGTGTTTCAACTGGTTTATTATTAAAAATTAACCACTTTATAACAAATATTAATTTAAAATTAAAATAATAAAATAATTTTTAGCATACCGGTACGGTATTAAATTTGTGTGAAATAAATAAAAAAACCATGAATGACGTCACTAAATCTAGCTGCTCCTTGTAGCATGAAATTCCTGCAACACTTCAATTTAAAATTTAAAAAATTAGTGCATTGTAGACATTTCATGCTACAAGGGGCAGATAGATTTGGTAAAGCAGTTTCTAATCTTTTGTAATCATTTAAAAAAAATTATGCAAAATGAGATAGCTCTTATTGTAGGTAAATGTAGCAGTGATTCAAGATTTAGGGTATTTTCACTGCTAAGTTTATATTTTTTAAAAAGAACATTGGAATATTTAATGAAATATTTTGAAAATTTTAAGAATATCTAACAGAATTTTTGAGAATATTTATACAAATATTTTTATGACTTTTCGAACATAACGCTTTACTCCTTAATGATTACAGTTAAACAGGTTATGGTTTTTGAAATTTTTTTAATTCAGAAATTTAATGCATTTCCTAAAGTTAGTAAATATTATCACTCTTGCACATTTTTTCTGTCTTAATTGATCACACTGGGAATTAATAAACTTTTTCCTTGATGTACGAAAAACATCTATCCTATTTATGATTATCAGTCTAAGCGAACGGTGCTTGGGTGTCTGCACATCTCCAGTCATTAGCAGCTGCTAACGAGCTTTGCAGCCTCAAGAGGGTCGTGCAAGTTGCGTCGTCCACCAAGCATTACAATCTCACCGACTGTAATTGCAATTTCATCACAAGTCGACGAGAGCTGAAAAGTTTCGCGCTGATGAAAACTTGGATTTATCAGCGCTGCAAAATCTCTTTAGCATAGATATGGAACTCACCTGAGATGCCTGTTTGGGAGATTTAGGGCGTGAAATGATGAAGCGGATTTTCATAATCTCAGGGCAATGCTCAGTTTACAGGATATTGCAACGTGCGCTGCAGGGAAGCTGGACACAACTAGGGAAGGAGGGAATTAATTTTAAATGTGTGATTTTGTGGTTTCTGTATTTTAATTGATGATAGTTAAAGAGTTGTTTTGTAATAAAATGAAATGTAAACTTTTGATGGGGTAAAATGTTGTTTAGAACTGCAACTGGTTAACCCTTAGTTTACCAACCTAACTTATGTAACAAATATCACAAGCTTCAGTTGTAAATACAAATAGTTTTTTTTTTTTTTTTTTTTTTTTTTAGAAATTTTATATTTTTATACCTGTTCAGAATGTGGGTTTACATCTTTTGAATTTTTTTCATGCTGATTAGACAACAATTTAAAAAGTTATAACAAAATAAAAAATCTTGCCCCTTAAAATTGCAGCAAACGATTTTGGTTGTTTTTACTGCAAATGAGCTTTAGTCAAATTGCCGTTGTGTCTGCTTGCTTCGATGCAGACTTTGACGTGAACTTAGGCGGTGATTTGGTTGATTCTTATGACGAATTTATAACTTCTGAAGACTAACAAGTAAGAATCAATTTTTGGTGAGAAAATTCAAGTTTCCAGAGCAACAGCGCTTTCATTAACATTTTTCAAAAGTGTGACAATTATCACCATTGTCAAGTACCTGGTGTAAGTTTCAAAACTCAGTAAACTAAGGGTTAATTAACAATGCAGTTGTCAGTCTCTGAGAACGCTATTTTCAATTCATAGATTAATACTTAACTTTTTAATTACATTTTGCTTTCAGCCTTTAAGCCAAAATCGAATGTTAATTACTCGTTCTCAAAGTGTTCAGTTGTCATTGTCATATTGACTTTTGCACTTTTCCATACTTGAACTGTTTATTTAGTGCAAACTTTTACATGATTTAGTGTTGCAATGACATTCCATTAATCAAACACCTTGCAGCTCTGTTTTAATGAAATTTGTTGTTTATTTTCAGACATTTTGAATGCTCTCTGTTCTACTTTTCTCATTAAAAATGTGACAGCCATTCTATTTTTATCCAACATTGAACTGTTTGGAACTACAACTATATCAGCACAATACTTTCTTCAATTGGCTGGTTACTTAGGCATACCTGTCATCTGCTGGAATGCTGATAACTCAGGCATGGAGCAAGTAAGTAATTTTTAAATACAATTATTTGATTTGTGGTTTGAGTTTACTGTTGGTGCTTACTGAATCTTTTTTAAGGTCTAAAAGCACTTTAAGTGAATTTATTGACATGCTTGCTGACTTTAAATCTCTAGAAATTGACTTCAAGTTCAGCAAAAATTTGTGGTTGTTCTTAGTGCTGTAAGTTGAAAGGTTCAATGGAATAAGAAAAGTAAACAGTTATGCAAAGTAGGTAGATAAATTTCCATATTCTATAGAAATAAATCTCTTAATCCTTAGGGATTTGACCTTTTGACAAAGGTTACTGTAAATACATGGAATTATACACACCAATGTTATGACAGCAGTTGCCAAGGTTTTGAACATACTTTATGATGAAAATGATAAAGTTGTACTGACTTCAAAAATTTATCAAATTAAAAATTAAATTTAAATTAGCATGAAAACTTTTCAAGTTTTCTTTACATCTTATTAAGGATTCCTTGAGCTATTACATGTAACTTAACCCTAAGTGCAAAAGATCAGATTGTGTCAAGTGTCACATGTCAAGTTCAGCAACACTTTCTTATCTGGTTATACACATAACTTATCTTTCCTCCTCATCTTATATGTATTAAATATTCACCTTCTGACCTATGGTAGCTTAGAGGTCATAACTTACTAATTATGATACATTTAAATTTTTTTAAAACCAGAGGGCACTTTCAGCAATGCAACTTTAATTTTAATTTATCCTTTTTTGTCTTATGTTGTGCTATTTACATTTACAATTTAATTTGTTTACTCCTGCCTCAAAGTTGCAATTTCTCCTATACTTAATTCAAATCACCTTTTTTCCCTTCCCCTCTTTCCTTGATTGCTCTTCTCTCCACTTAATTACCTTGTTAGCTATGAATGTTGCTCTGCATCATCATTGAAAATGCTGGCAGCATTTCAAGTTAAATTTTATACATAAAATACATAAACAGCTATTTTAGAGTCTCTAACAGCTGTTTATTAACTCCCACCATTAAAGTCCCATAAAAAACTCAAAAAAAATTAATTTTATCCATTACATTAAAGACCTAATGACATCCCATTGTTTTATACTGTAATGTTTATGTTCATAACCTCACATAATGCAGTATGAGATTAGCTTTCTTCATTTACACTAGAGCTCATGGTGCCATAGGAAATCCTGGATTGTGAAAATCTCACTTAACCCTCTTTACTCATTATTTTTTTTTTACAATATTTTGGGTAATACAAAAGTTGTTGACACATAATTTATCTTTTTAATATAATATTAATAATAAACATTTGGATATAAAGGGTGATTAACTCTATTTTTAATCTCAGTTTCATTTTTCATTATACAATTAAGTGTAATAAAATTGAATTATGATTGAAATTTTTAACAAAACTTCCCATCAAAGCATTTAATGTTCTTCATACTGATCATTAAAAGTGAAATTTATTCATGATAAAGTATTAAAACCACTAAATAAAATTGAATAAATCATTAAGTTTGCTGGCAAGGAAGTGCTTTCTAAATAAATGATGAGTTGAAACACTTAATCAATAAACAATGTGAGAAATAGCCACATTTCTCAAATTGCTGCCCCTCAAATTCCAAATGTTATTCATGGGGTGTTATGCAGGAAAGCACTGGATTACTATACTACATACCATAGAGTATTTGCATAAGAGTTAGTTTTTCATTCAACTTCATAGGGTTATTTCACAGAATGGGATGAAGTTTGATAACTTTCCCCTTTGTTTCTCCCCTGGGTGTTGTTATTATTCGACACGAAAACTCAGAAGTGTCATATTTCCACAACTATGCCATATGAATACTGCATCACATCTTAGAACATCTATTAAGGCACTGGTAGTTGTAAAGTCATTTTTCATGGAACACTACTGTATGTGGAATACACAATTAGATGCATGACAAGTGAGTTGAAAAATAGAGATGCCTGTCAATCAAACAAGTTTGGGTGCGTGTGTGGAATTTAGAATAGAGAAATTTGTGGTTTGTTTTAAATAATTTAATTAGTAATTAGTATTTTTTTATTTTATTTATTTTCTGGATTCAGAAGTTTTAGAGTTTGTTTCTTTAAATTGTGAAAGAAGGAATGTTTTGTATTCACAATTACTGTTTGTTGACATTTGCAAAGAAAATCAAATTATTTGAGGTGGAACATTCCTAACAACTGGAATTTCTCAACTGGTTGTGTGTGCATAGAGCATGTAAAATCTGACTAACAGCAGAAAGAATCATAGAAAAACAACATTTTAAGCCGAAACTGCTTGATTCTAGAAGATTAAAAAAGTTGCTTTAAGAAGTTTAAAAACAAAATTTTAATTAATTTAATTTCATTCATTAATTTTTAGACATTACACAATATGATTATTCTATTAAGCATTTTAAAATATTTTTTATGCTATAAATATTTCAAGTCTTATAATAAAACTTGTTATAATAGGTTTTGTTGTAACAAGTTTTGCTGTAATAAAACTTATTTATCACAGTTTTTCACATGAAATGTTGCATGAAATATAGAAATTTTGCTATATTTTGTTACTATTTTTATAAAAAATAATCAGGACAGGGAACCCATGTGGCTTTGGTGGAATTATATCCATATAACGTTCCATTTTTACACATTGTAAGATTAGGGACTCCTAAAAGCAAGAAAAAGAGTCTCGTTTGACAAGAAGCAGATCCAGCAGCAGTGCACTCACGACCAATAAAAGCCCAACGAAAGGGAGAGAAGAGATTGGACAGGGACAATGCTTTTCATGACGGCGAAAAAGAAATTCTGTTTGAAAATAAACTAAAGGTTTACTTGTTTAATTTAAAGTTGGACGAATTCAGGTGTACTACTACTTAAAGCTGAGAACAAAAATTCTCAAGTCGAAAAAAATATTTTGTTAGTGGTATTATGAATCACTAATGGCAAACTGAGACTGAGAAAAGTCGATCGATATTATCGTATATTTGATTATGTATACAGATGTGTCTCGGTGGAAATCAGCTTCTATCTACGGTGCACTTTTTATATTTGTCTCGTGTTGGATTGAGGAATTTGGAAGAATTATTCTTTAAATAATAATTTTGAGTCTTTGAAGGAAGAAGGATGCAATGGTGTTTAAGGTCATTGGTAACTCTGGTTTTACATGATCTGTCATAAAACAATAACATCACAAATGAAAGTTAGTGACAAGTTGTCACTAACTGACAACATAAACAATCTTAAGGATTAATAATTAATATTCAAAACGACGGTTGACTAGAATTTTTTGCAATGGAAAATTTATTGGAAAATTGTTGTGGAAAGTTGAATTTCTACAAAATCTTAAAGTTGATGGAAAATTATAATGAAAAGTAGATTTTATCTTGATTTTTACAATAATTTTTTGAAAAACTAGTTGCGGTTAAAGACAACTTTCCACCTTACGTGAAAATTATTTTTTAGAGTGTGAAATGTAATTTTTCTACCAACTTTCCAATATATTTTTCAATGGATAAAGTTTTAATTTCATGCAGTGGATAATGTCCACCAGTCATCAATGAAACAAAAATACACAATAATGTAAGTCAGTTATTTTTTAGTTAATTATTTTACATGAATGCAATATTTTAAAACCAAAAACTTAGCACCATTCTTAAAATAAGATATCGCTTTCGATTTTATTGTATATCTATGACCTAATATGCTAATGGAATGCAGTGAAGCACCACAAAAATGTCTCATGGGAAGCAAGAAAATACCCAACGAATAAATTTATCTTACTCTTCATAATTAAACAAAACACTTAAGGTTTAGATTACAGAAAAATTCATCTAACTTGTAAGTTAAAATATTTTTACTACAGTATATGTGGAGCGAAATCAATAGAACATTAGCAAAGTGCCAAGTAATAGAGTCACATATAGGTGTAGCATTCATAAATCAAAATAATAAGGTTTCAGAATAACAACCAAAAGCAGAACTTCGGAGCTTTCAACTTTCATTTGCTACAGTCAAACTTGGTTACAGCTGAAGCCAGACAATGGATAATGGGCAACTAGAATGATATAGTGATAGATTTATTGTTGTTGTCTGATGTAGATATGGATGCAGCTGAAGCAACTGCAAAACAAACATGTTAACGACTTTAACGTACACAATAAAGCATTTTAACATCATGTTTAACTACAAAAACATAAATCAAAGAAATTATTTAGAATTTTATTAAAATATTTCTTTAAACAAGAAATGAATTTTTTAAAGTAACTGAAAAATTGCTACTTTTCTTAATTGGAGAGTTCAGGCACATTTGCTACTTCAATCCATCTTAGAACTTTTTATTGCCAACAGCGAAGATTATACTGCTACGGTGTCAAATGACTCTTAAGCCCATTAATGCTGCATTTCAAGATGTCTGAGAGCTTGAGATGAACTTATTAACAGACTCCAATAATAAAAATAAAGAACCTTTTCACAATGTCACAAGTTAACAAGATTTCTCTACTGTAATGTGAGGCTTAATCTCATTACAGTTTGAAATGTCTATGAACTTTGGACATTATTAATACGTAATCTAATTTCTTGTATCACATGAATAAATATTACGGTACTTGAAGCTATGCAATTAAAATCTTTATTTTCAAAGCATAAAAAAAATTTCAATTACAGTAGTGCAACTCATTACAATACATCAAAAATGTTGAAGTGTTGACATTTTGTAAATTAAAGTTAAGAAAAAAATAAAATTATGTCAAGAAAGTGACTGGAAACACCTGGTATAAAATTAATTTTTCAAACCTTTTTTTTTTTGTGTGTTTCTTGCAAACAGACTTTTCGCAAAACTTCCCCACATAACATTTTAGACCGAATTAGATCGAATATAGACAGATTTTAGATCGACAAATTAATTTGACAGAACATTATTTTACTACATTGCACAAACATTATTTTAACGTAATAAACTCAGGCATACCTGTACTTTTAATATCTAAATTAGTCATAAATGTAATTTTGCATTTATTAAAGTCGCATTTACGGCACAAAATGATGTCTCAACAATGTAAGAACGTAATCATCTTACTTTTAAATAGATTTCTATATTGAAATCAAATAAAAATAAACTGGAAAATAAGTTTAAGGTTTACATTGAAATAATACAGAAAACGTATCTACATCCATCTTTAAAAAAAACAAACTAAAATGGTGTGTAAACAATATTCAGCAGATATAGAGTCTGTTTTTTCTACATCTCTTCTATATCCCAGTAATTTTAAATGTTAACTGGGTTGTTGACGGCCACTGTTTTACGTGACTGATTAAACTTAAAGGAGGCTTAGAAATAATGAGGGTGATGGAACCTGGTGATAAAAACAGTCATTTGGGACGACAAATCACCGTCAATTATTTCTACGTGTTGTGGATATCTTTAGATACTGAGGGGTTGAAGCAATCACCCTTGTTGATTGGGGAGATCCACAACCATAAAACCTTTCCCCTGGTGCATGAATCATGCATTTCATGTTCCTCCACCGTCTGTGCACCACAATAAGTAATCTAAGCTAAGAAATAATAAATAAGGGATTTAACTCTTTTCAATATTCATCGTGATATAAATAAACGTGTCAGATTTTAATTATATCTCAAGATTAATTGTCACATTGGGGAAAACCCTATTAGTCAAGTGGTTTTGATTAATGCGGTTGAAAAAAAAGTGATTTATAAACAGAATTACTGTATGACCTTTGAAAGTCAGAAAGATGTTAATGGAATTTGAATTTTCGGAATGATGGAGTATTTTTTAATCTAATTAAATTTATGTAGAATTGAAATTGATTGATATTTAATCTTACTTTAATCTTAGTTGGAAAAAAAAGTTGAGTTTTTTTATTTTTACATTATTCTTCTGTTTCGTTTCATTGATCCAAAAGTGAGAAGAAAAAAGAAATGAGTTTTGGTAATGGTATGTAGGAGAAGTCGAACTGATGGTTTCATTACGAGATTTTTCTGTTTGTATCATGGTTAAATTGTTTGCTGAATTAAGGATCGAGTTTTAAAGCTGTGTAATGAAATTATTCTTAACCGCAGTGGGAAATTAGCATAGTGTTGTTGAGGTATCAAAACTAAATTGTTGCTGATAACAAAACAAATGCTCTTTTGCATAATGTTGTAGTTAATTGCACAATGGTAATTGTTATAATTACAATTTTACAATGGTGTAAGTTACAGGTTATTAGAATTTCTAAAAAAAAAAACTGATATTAGTTAAACATTGTTGCAACAATTTTTATTCTACTAAGTAAGGATTATTTAGAAAAACAAAAGAACAAATGTTTGTCACCTTTTTATTTAATTTTTCTATCAAATCAGATTTATTACTAGAGATTATTATTTCTGCACATTTTCAAAGCTAAAAAGAACATTATTTCCCTTATGTTCTTTGAGATTTATTACAACAAATCATTTTTTTCAAGTATGAAGTAATAAAAGTAATTCTAATAGGAAAGGGAATAAGGGATTTCAGCTCTAGCAGTTTCAAATAAATTCAGTTCTCTATTTTGTGATTTGGTGCTGTATATAATAGAATTGTTGAGAATGACTTTTTGTCATTAAGCAAGATCTGAAAAAAGTAAATAAAAAAATCAGTGTGCCATGTCGTGTTGAATGCTTCTGAGAGCAAAGAAGCAATCAAATAAGAGAATTGAAACTGAAAGTAGAAAAAAAAGTTTTTCTTTTTGATGAAGGGGAAAGAGTGAGGTAAAAATAAAAATTTAGACATCCGGTGAGAAATGGTTCTCTATAACAGGGGAAAAGGACAAAATGAAAAGTGGAGACAATAAATAATGGTTTTCAATCTGCCACAAAGGAATGGTTTTCACTTTTTCTGGTAAAACGCAAATTCTTGTTTGAAATGAAATAGTGGAAATTGTCTATTGATGTTGTAAAAGCGACACTATTGATTTTCTTAATGGTTTTGCAGATTTTTATTACTTTATGTGACAGATTTTACATTATTTTTGTTTTTACTTACAGTGAATGTGATTATTTACTTATTACTTCTTTGATTTACTGAACATAAATCATTAAAAAGTTTATTTTGAAAGTCATTCAAATCAATTCATGAAATTTAACAACAATTTCAAAACTCTAAATCAACTTAAATCCAAAAAATCTCAAAAACTCCAACTAAAAAATTAATATCATACTGTAAATACCTAATAAATCACATTTGACTTAAATATGAAATCAAGCAAGAAATTGTAATAATATTACTTTTCAAAACTGAAAACTGAACAACATAAAACATTAATTCCCCATGTAAATTTAAATGTAATACCATACCAACTCACTTTCCTTCAATTTTCAAACAACTTTCTCACACTTTAAATAATTTTCCTTTAACTTCTTCAACCACAACATGCTAAAAGGATCATGGGTCAAGTTGAAGAAAAATTTCATATTGCCATGTAGTCTTTAATCGGATATTAGCTCCATAAGGTGCAAGGGTGGTAAGAAGGTGTAATGGAGTTGTTGGCTTTTTTTACTGACTTATATTTGTGCTCTTCTCTGCTTTTATGGTTGCCGCTCTAATGGACTCATGTTCCCTGCACATTCTGTCTCATTTGAGAAGATGATCAAAGTTTTCTCAGTTTCCCCTAAGAGCCCTTGTTCTTTCCTTCTCATTTTACACTCACTTCCAATTTTAACTCTGCATCTTCCTTTTTTCACTCAGTTTAATTGGAGGCTGAGTGAGACTTTGAGTGTTGGGTTGATAGAGATCAGTTTGTAAATAATGCAGTTGATAAGAAAAGTATTTTCAATTAATGGCTGATTAGGGTTTTAGTGGGGAAATAATATTGGGGGTGATAAAAAGTGGAAATGAAAATCAATATTTTAGGTTTATGAAAAATTTAAATTTTTAAGATTAAATTTAAAAATGTTACAAATTTGTTGTTTGAATTTATATTTTTTAGGAATGTGGATTTATTAGAATTTATTATATTTTTGTTTTAAAAATGTGAAATGACAAAAGTTGCTCCTTAAATTTTCAGTAAAATATTGTAGTTACTTTCACTGCAATGTAAATTATAGTTGAAGCCAGAATAAAAAAAAGTACAGCACATGACATCTGGTGGTGGTTCATATAACTTATCATTGCAGAAATTATTTTACACCAAAAAAAATCAAAAATAGAAGTTTTTTACTGAAACTGCAATGCCAACATGTCAAACTTTGAAAGTTACTTCAAATTTAGTAGTCTGATGATATCTATTCATAGTATTTTGATTGATAAATTTATCAAAATCCAACATCACTTCAACGAATAACGCTAACCTAAACCAATGTAAAAGAGAAACCAGACCTTCATACCCTCAATTGAAAATACCATATCTCCTTCTGCACCAAAAAAAGCCACAACATCTTTCAGCTACCCAGAAAATGAAATCAATGACATTATATTTCCCTGGGAGATACAAAAATTTACTTGTGGTGCTCTCTTTTCCTTTATAAATTTATAAAACTATTTATTTTATTCTACCAAACACCGAAAAGCCGCAAGTCAATCAAATATAAATATTGCATAAACTCCACTTTTGATTGCTACAATATATTCCACACAATTGGCAAGTAGATGTTTTTACCTTAAAAAAGAAAAATAAATCATAAATATATATTTCTTCAAATATATAAGTCACTTTTAAATAAAAATCATGATTAACGCAAGAACTTAATTGCCATTTGTTGACCGGTAAATTTATTGAGTAACAAGAAGAGGTTTATTTTTATTACAACCGGTACAATAAATCATTAACAGTGTAAGCAATGCGCTTCATTGAAAAAGCAGCCATCCATCATTATGTAAATTATGTTTGCAAAACTCATGTTAATTGCCGGTGAAGATAGATGGTTTTAATTGATATAACACTTTCAGTCAACCTCTTAATTGAACTTTTTAATCCAACAATTTAAAAAAAATTTAAAATTGTAATTAATAATTGCAAACATTTAAATAAAATTTTACAACTTTTAATTGGCACTATACTAAAATAATCTCTTGACAATCATTTCCATTTAATGTGAAGTTAAAAGAGATTTTTCAGATGAGATTTTATCGACTTTGAATCCTTCAACGCTTACACAATCCAATTCCAGTCACGTTTTCACATTATTGTCCGTTGTCAGCACTTGAGCTTTTTACCTTGAAATGACACTTTATGAACACAAGGGATTTTCTTTGCCAGTTTGCATTTTCAATTCAGTCAAAGAAATGACATCAAAATTAGAAAAAATAATCTAAGAATATCTTTGTTTTTAAGTTGTAAAAATGTGTTAATTTTTCATTATTACTACTACTAAAAGATGTTTCCTGATGGTTTTCTTCGCTTAATTAATTTTATCCTCTGCGAAGCAATTACAGCTCAACTTGATCCGTCTGTACTGATTCGAGAGATCTTTTATTATTTCTTGCACAGTATTGCAGGTGGTTATTCCCACATTTTTACTGTCTTGGATCATGTTGAATTGCTGTGTAATGACTAGACTTCATTTCTTATTGCATTGTTATCATTTTTTCTTTTTACAGATGTCGAAGAACATCAATTTGCAGTTGGCTCCATCTTTGCACCATCAATGTGCGGCCATGCTTAGTATTTTACGCAGGTGAATTCAAATTTCATCTTTTTTACAGTAATAAAATCGTAGATAAATTATCATATTACATATTAGAATCTGGATAAATGAATAAAGAAATAGAAATATTTTATGATAAAAATGTATCAAAAAACATTATTTTTTTTACTGGAAAATTCACTTGAATACAAATCATTTTCTCACTCTTGTATTTCACTTTTATTGTTATTTTTATGAGCACTTGGTGGTCAGTTGTAGTAACCTTTAGTCGAAACATAGATAAGAAGATTAGATTTTTTTGTTATTATTTTTATTTTTATTTATTTTTTTTTTGCTCTCAAAGGTACAAATGGCATCAATTTGGGATCGTAACGAGTCAAATAGCAGGTCATAACGACTTCCTTCAAGCTGTGAGAGATTTAATTTTGGAATCGGAGCCTAAGTTTCGGTGAGTATCATCACTCGATGTGTGCTTTACGAGGTTTTGATTCAACACACGTGCTGTGATAGCGTGGTGCTTGACTCGTAAGTCAACACACTACGATTCTGTAGCCTTAAGGGTCAAGCTCAAATCTATCTAGAATGACTTTAGCAGTTTGATGATGATGATGATGATGTTGATGAAGAAATAGTGAGATGTGTCTCAAATTACCAAATAATATCACTAGGGAGTAAAATTATTGTCACTATCTTTTTTCTTCTTTCAAAAATTTCCATTTCATGCTGTTTGAACCCAATTGACAAAACCACATTGACAAGTCCACTGAAACTCAATCTCATTGTCTCACATCATGGGACTTAGAACTAATCAATTTGTGCATGTGTCACAGACATTATTCTCTTCTCAGTGATCTGAAAGTAATTCTACCCCTACACTATATCTTGCAGGTACATTCTTCTACAGACATTAGTAATGGATAGCAGCGATGCGGATGAAGTGCGGAAACAGTTAACCGAATTAGCCAAATCAGAAACCCGCATCATACTGTTGTACACAACTAGAGAAGAAGCTGCAAACATTTTTGAAGTGGCTCGTGAGTTGGGATTGACTGGCAAAACCTATGTGTGGATTGTCACTCATTCAGTTATTGGCAATATTCCTGAAGCTCCAATTAGTCTTCCAAGTGGAATGTTAGGTAAGTAAAGTTTAGATAAGTTCAAACAGGTCACAGTGCGTTTAATTTTGCAAAAGAAGAATTAGCAGAAACATCAATATTGTCAATGAATGCTTTATTTTATCTTTATTTTATTGCTGTTAACCTTCGGATTTCTGGTTGCCAAAAACAACTTTTTTTTCTGTATCGGGTAAAATCTGACCCAGTGCTGTGCGCAGGCACACATTACATATTCCCAGAATGCTTTGAGCGAAAAAGCCTCAAACAAGGTTTTAAAAAATAGTGAGTAACGCGATGCATTAATACCCGTGTTAGGTCAAATTTGATTCAAAATCAACTTTTATCGCTTATAATTAATTTTAAAATTTTAAATTAATAATTTTATCATCATCATAATTTTATATAGACATTTAAAAGAAAATACATTTGGGTTTTGAGGCATTTTTTTATATTTTTAAAGAGTTTTTTTTTTTACATGGGTCATATGTGACTCAACATTGTGTTGGCAAGGTTAAGTAAAAGTTTATACTTTGCTCACTTAGTGGTGTGTGACCTCTGTAAAGCTTTTTTTTAGAGATGTGTTGCCTAAGGCATTGCAGGGAAAACAACAAAAATATTTTGCTGAGATTTTAAGGGGCAGAATTTATTTTTTTATTATTTAATAATGTTTTATATGTTATTTAATGGTTATAAAAAACAATTGGGAGTGTGTAAATTTACAATTTAGAGTAAACAGCTGCACACAATGCTAAATTTTAAAAAGTCAAAACTTAAGCCTTCTTTTGTAATAGATAAATTTCTTTTTTGGCATCAATTTTATATGACAATTTTTCTATTTCTTATGGATGATGCTCAACTTTTCTATTAATTCCATTTCCTTCATAAACATCCTGCCACATTTATCTTGTATTTTGAAATCATTAATTATCACCAAGAATAACTGATTTATTTCGATCAATGTTTGTAACGAGTTGAGAAAACAACAAAACTTAACTAAATCAAATTTGTCAGACAATCTTTTACTTGAACAAATGCCAACACTTTGTGAACTAAATCTCATCTTTAATTCAGAAAAACATTCACAAATGCACACTACATTATTATTATTTACAGATAATTTATACCTAAAGTGAAACCTTGCTACAATACCTGTCATTTTTCAATGAATTTAAAAGAAAAAAATTTGAGTAAAAATCACCTTTAAACCTTATAAATAGAAATAAGAAAAGCAACTGCTACTCCTCAGCTGTAAAAGGCCATTTTTTTCTCATAACACACAATACAAGATATAAAACCTCTTGTTTTCTCGGTTTGAATAGCCTTTTACCTCTCTTCATGGACATCTTTCACCTAAAAGAGAGTCTAAATAGACATAGTATCCATCTGAAACAGTGTTTTGCTTTTTAATAGTAAAATAATGTGAAAATTTATTTAAAATGTACAATTATTTTCTTTTAAGGTGTCCACTTTGACACCGGTTTCGAAAGCTTGTTGAAGGAAATTGAGAAGGCTGTGAAGGTGTTTTCGCATGGATTAGAATTGTTTGTTGCCGATCATCCATCAGCTAACGCTAGTCTGCAGCCTAATTTGTCATGTGTTGGTCAAGGTGATTCTAGGTGGGCTAAAGGAGAACTCTTCTACAAGTAAGATTTATGTACCTCCGTCAACATTCCATCTAAGAAAATTGGCTTTGAAAAGTGTTAAAGTGATAGTGTCACGATTTTTTTTCTTCTTTTATGTGAAAGAGCGTATAGATATGTATAGTTTAATTCAGAAAATTTATTTTTTTTGCACAAATTTTTTAAAATTTCTAAAAGTTAAATGTCCGTTTGGTTGGAAAAAGAAGTCTTGACTTCATTCTCCGTCGTGACGTAATAATGAGGAGCATCTACTTACAAATTTAAAAACAGATGGTGTTAGTTAATTGGAATTAGGGGAACACAGAAAGGGGCGAGGCAGACGATTAGTCCCATCCTCCCATTATGTCGTCATGACTTCTCAAACATGTTTTTCCTCCCACAATTTTTAAACATGAAATTATGGCATAAAAAAACAAAAAATTTAAAAAAAATATTTTTATCAGTTTTAAATTTTGATGAAGATTCGACTTTCATCCAAACTTGAAAAAAAAAATTTTGTGACACTATCACTTTAAAGTCGATTTACAAGACTATCCGTAAACTGCTTTGATGTTTTCACGATAAAAATAGCTTTTTATTCCGACAGTTAATCGGCGATTCAGTGTTATTTTCTTAGTTCCAATTACCAGCGCCATCTATTGCTAACTTTATAAATTTCTAGATACCTGCGAAATAGCAGTGTTAACATCAATTCTCAAAATCCAATCGAATTTAACATAGATGGGACAATGAAACATGCAGAACTGGATATAATGAATCTTAATAATGAACTTAAATGGGATAAGGTATTTTTTTGGATGTTCTCAAACTGGATTTTTTTTGTTTTATTCTTGTCTCTTTTTATTGATTAATGATTGTTTCCAGATTGGAAAATGGACGAGCGAAGGTCTTGATATTAAGGATATCGTGTGGCCAGGCAACGCACATGTACCCCCTCCAGGGGTTCCGGAGAAATTTCATCTTAAAGTTGTTTTCTTGGAGGAACCAGCTTTTATTAATTTAGCACCACCCGACCCTGTGTCTGGGCAGTGCGTGAATCGTGGCGTGCACTGCAGAGTAGGAAAAGAAAGTGATTTTTACGGGTAAGTAGGTATAGACAATTAAAAAACTTTAACATGAAATTTTAAAACGTTAAAGCAAGATTTATTGCCAAGTATTACCGTAGGCTATTTGGAGAGCTCCATGTTAAGAGTTCTATTCTATGCGTAGTTGAATCCAAAAAAAAAAGAAAAAAAATTGGTGAAGTCAAATAAAGATCAGGGCTGGTATCATAAAACATGAGATTTAATTTTTCTTAAGTACATTATACTGTTCAAAAATTTTAATCAAATTCCTTTGTAATAATTTTGCTTGTAGAGCACTTAGTTTTTACTTAATTCTTCAAGTGTAGAACTTTGAAACTTAAAGTAACTGAAAGAAAGGAATATGGTAGTGTTTAAGGTCGTCAGCGACTACGTATAATGGTTTTATGTGATCTAGCACAAAACTAATACTAACACCAGTAATGATGCAATGAAGCACAAATTGACATAGCACTATTAGTAAAAACAAACAACAAAACTACACTAACTGGGGATTATAAGAACTTTGTTACAGATTTTAAGATTGCAAATAACAACACCAGATGTCACTTACAAGTTAGTCAGTTCCTTTATTTAGACCTATTAAGCTTAGAGAGTTCCAGAAGGGGAAAGCAGAGGTTCAGCTTAAAACTGAAATTGCAGTGAAAACAACAAACAAATTTAGCTGGAATTTTAAGGGGCAATAGAATTTTCACTAGTAGTTAATAACGACATACCTATTCTACTGTCTAAAAATGTGAAACAATTCAGAATACGTACCACAGTTAAACATTCTAAACAACAATAAACAATTTTAAATTTTTCAAGACTGAAGGTTTCAACATTTGGCACATATACAAGTACAAGTAGTCTGATCACTTAGAGAATGGAACAAACGGGAGGTGCTTAACAACTGTGAAGCTCAGCTCTTCAAAATGGCACTAATCCTAATGACCAATTGTTAAATTCAAAATGCAATTTTACGTTATTAAAACTCCAACACTTCACAGTTGTTAAGCACCTCCCGTTTGTTCCATTCTCTAAATGAACAGACTATACAGCAGTTCTGTACACTGCAAAAAATTTTGCCGTAAAAAAACAGTAGCAGGTCCTGGCAAAATAACTGCCAGTACCTGCTACAGTTATTT
>JAQFZP010000750.1:0-27533 GCA_034695745.1 Geophilus truncorum | reverse complement strand
ACAGGAAATGGATCTAAAAATAACTCAAACTCAGCTAAAATTATAGAGATAAAATCTAATTAATTTAGAAAGATTAAAGGCCAAATTATAAATTAAAATAAAATCCTTTTCTCTTACCAATCTGACTTAATAATTAAAATACTAAAACACAGATAAAATAGGAAATAAGGCAATCTTTCAGCCTTTAAAATATGCTAATGAGTGATCACATGGTTACTCAATTTGGAGTCACCACACTTTTCTTTCTGTAGTTGTTTATCCTAGAGACGCGTTGACAATTTGGATTTTGGTGGTTTCTGACAATACTGGTAGGTGGCAGCAGTAATGAAGTGCAAGTAGAAGTCAGCAGTGTTTAACTATTTTAAAGGATCCAGTCACTTTTTGTTGTAATAAGCTTAAAAAAAAAACAAATTGCAACTTGCTATCTGATGGTACAATTTTATTTTGCACGTGGCACAAAAAACCTATCAAATGTTTCTGCTAATGGTTTATATTAAACATGTTTTTTTATTGTCATTTATTGTTCTTTGACATAGTAAATAAACTATTCGAGAAAAGGGTAGTTACTGCTTGCTAACTTATTGCATTTTTTTCAGTGATGATCTGAACAGCATTCATTAGAATCTTTTTATGCTGTAACAAGAAATGCCTTTAATACAATAATAAATTCAATACCTAACAATGTTAAATAATAGTTAGAAAAAAATTTGTTTGTAAATATATAGAACATATAAATGAGAATATTTAGTAATTTTAGTATTTAGTTTTTTTCAATCCTGATCCGTTGCATCCATCCTTGTATTGTCCAGGGTACTTTTATAAATCTCTAATTTTATCAACGCAGACATCGCAGACAATTGTCAGTTGGGAAGTCCCATTGTTGCATTCATGAATCACACATCTAGTAATAATGTCTTTTCCTAACTCTTCATTAGGACTAATCTTGAAGAGACTGCTTAAATTCCTGTAACAGCCTATAAAGTTAATTAAAACGTACCGGTTACAATTAAGTTATGCCTATTTTAAATTTTTATATGTAGGTGTTGTATAATGTTATCGTTTGCTGGACTTTTCGAGTGGACTCTTATTATTATATTAAAATTATATTTAATTATTATATGGACTCAAACATGGTGTAGGTTAAATTCTGATATACTAACTCGAATTACATGTGATCTAATTTCAGTTAATTTACTCACCAAATTACTCTTAGACCATGAATGTAAGAATTCGTTTGGAGGAAGGAGAGAGTGAAGTTTCTGATTTTTTGTTTTTTCTTGCTGGTTTGAAACTGCAGAAAATGATAAAATATGCTGAAAATGATGCTGTTTTGTACAGTAGTTTTGTCCAGGGACAGATCTTAAATTTGGAGAAGGAACGGATTCGGAACGAATAACTAACTCATTTATTTGTTTTTAGTTGTTTTTGAAAAGAGTGGTAGTATTACTGATGTGTATGTACTTTTTTAATTTCTTTTTGTTGATTGTCTGATTTCTAGAGGTTGATTTGTTTTGATACCGTAGTTATGATGATTGTTCGGATTGCTTACCAAGAGTAGAGACTGATATTTTTGTTCAATATGATTATCTTATTTTTTGGTTAGTTTGTGATTTTTATGTTATGTTTATTTACTCCTAAGAGTAGAGTTTGGTTTGTTTTATTAGTAAGATTTTTCTTTGCATTGGTATTGGTATTTTTCATTGTTATTTGAATAATTTAAACGTTAACAAAAACATTCATTTTTTTATATAAAACTTATTTCGTAGAAAAACACAAATATAAATACTTATTAGTATTATCAGTAACGTAAATAAAGATAATAAGTTTAATTTATCAGCGGATAAATTCGGCGATTCTCGAATTAACCAATAGGCCAAGTAGGCCCGGGCCTATAGACCTCACACCTTTCAGGGGCCTTATTTTACATTTTAAATTTTAAATTAAAGATACAGCTGACTAAAATTGAATATTATGTACACACAGTGTGATGAAAAGAATTCAAAATGCCTAAAACCACAAAAACCAAAGACCATCAACAAAGCAAGAATCCAAGAAAAGCTAAGAAGGATCTTTTTACGTATGTTCATTTTGCCAAGTTAGAGAGAGACAAGTCCAAGATTAAGCCCAAGTGCCAAAGATTTAAAAACTTAGCTCCTTATAAGGCTAATGTTAGTTTTAGAGCAGTGAATAAGTTAGAGCAGTGAATAAATTTTCAGCAGTGAAGAAAAAGAGTACAAAGAGAGAGAAAGAGAGAGAAAAAAAAAAGATGTTGCCTTGAGCAAAGCTAAAGCTTTACTGATTTAATAATGTGATTAGATTTGCAAAGAAAACTCTCAACAATAGTCATAGATTTGATGCATCACATCATTATATGAAACAATTAGAAAGAATGACTCATCAAGAATGAAAGCATATAACAACAATATTCACATGCTAAAAGGCTTAAACTAGGCTTATTAACAGAATATTAAATATAAAGAATAGGCTTAAGCACTAGAGACTAAATAGAACAAATTTGGAAAATGCCTTAAATCTAACTGAAGTCAATATTGGTGCCTTCTGAAGATGCAACAACTCATTTTTAAAATTTAGTTTAAAAATGTTAGCGTTTAAATTATTTAGCCTTATCATTAAAACGAGGCAATTTATATAAATATTTTAACTTTTTATAACTATATTGTTTGAAAATTTTATTCACAGGTGGCGCAGCTAAAACCGAAAGAAAACAAAAAAATTGGTCTGGTTTATACTTTATGCAACACTTTTTGTGTCAGATTTGCTTAATAAATAATTACTAGTTTAAATACAGATAGGTTTTATTCATATTTAAATCAACGGATTAAAACAAGCGGCGAGGTGCTGGTACGAGTACCTAGTGGAAGTTGCCAATGACTACTATGGCCATACGCGACCTCTCGCAAAAGATTGCGTTACAAAAATTCTTTACAATAACACAATCCTAAAGTACGACACAAGTTCAAAATATACCGTAACACAAGTTAAAATATAACACAAGTCCAAACCGTTTCTTATTTCTACCTCCTCATCAGGGATGTGTATCGGTATCGGTACGGTATTGGTATCGAAAAAATATCGTTATTTTTAGAGTATCGGTATCGGTATCCGTATCAAAATTTTGAATTTTTAAGTATTGGTTTTGGTATTGGTATTCTACTTAACATAAGGTATTGGTATCAGTATTCATTGAAATTTAAATACCAATACCATTTATTGATTGATTAATCATGTCATTACTCACAACTCACACTTCAGCCACAACAAGGAGGACTAAGTCATAAACTGAAACCATAACAAACCTCTATCACCACATTTATGATACATGACAGGATAATCTATAGTGGATTCAATTCTTCATTGGTTACAATTTTGAAACCATAACCAACGAAGTATTGAATCCACTATAGATAATCCTGTCTGTTTTAAAAAATTGTGGAAGGCAGAAAATTCTACAATGAACCATTGGCTGTGTTCTTAATTATTGTCAAGCAAATAAGTAGTGCAAATAATGCGAATCCTTGTATCTTCGATTGGATTGTTTTTCGCAAAGGATTGCTACCAATCTTTAAGCTTTATTTCTCATCTTTTTGTCGAAAATTGCACTCGGTATTCGTCAAACTCTTTCACTAATTTATACAACTTCCAACTAAACTTGTTTATTTGGGGTTCTTCATCTTTTGGAAAACGTCGTCTACTTTCCTTCATAGACATGTTCCTTGATAAACCTTCACTTTCTTTGCATTTCATCATTTTATCATCTATTTACCAATATTTGATGTTTTTAATTCTTCATTTTTAGACATTATGGAACTGCTTGAGTAAATGCTTCACTCAGAAAACAAGAGGGAAATATGCAGAAGGAAAAGTGCTTTTTCTCTTTGCGTGTGACAATTTTCCTTAATAGAGTGTGGTAATTTACCACACTATGTTGCATTTTTTAAATTTCCCTTTCTTTAGAGTATGCCAAATCATCCTTTTTACACACATAAAGGGAAGTTTTCTCCCAGGGATTTCTGAATATTCTTCTAAGCCAAAAATGAGCTCTCTTTGCATCTTCATTTTGAATGTCCAAAGATTTGCGTTTTGTGAATGATGTTAATTTTAGCAGTTAGTAATTTCATTTTCAAACAAACACCAGTTATAAATAAATTAAAATGTTTTTACTGGAAACTTCACAAACGCTAGTTACACGTGATCTAATTTTATTAAGTTCCTCATCAAACTGCTCTTGACCATGAATGTTCATGTTTTCATATTTTTGTTTCATGTTTTGCAAGACTTTATAATATTACTATGGTAATATTACGATAACTTAATAAAACTACAATGTTTAGAGAAATTCTACAATGTTTAGAGAAACATTCTACAATGTCTAGAGAACAACATTCTACTTGTACAATGTTTAGAGAAACATTCTACAATGTTTAGGGAACAACATTCTACAATGTTTAGAGAATTCTGTAATTATATTTAACTTTCTACTTATCAAACCAGCATAATTCGCGTTTTAAGACTGAGTTATGTTTTGGTAATTCTATTATTTTTATTAGGTCAAACGCCTTACGTGTTGCCTTAAAGTCCAAAAATGGAGGTACTTTTCTTTTTGTAGTTGTCTATTTTAGGTACACGTTGACAGTTTGGATATTGGTGGTTTCTGACAACATTGATAGGTGGCAGCAGTAAAGCAGGTGCAAGTAGAAGTCATGGTTAGCTATTATGAATCTGGAGAATTTTTGTTGTAATAAGTTACAAAATCAAATTATAAATTGCTATATGATGCTGGGGTTTATGTACTTCTGATGCTGTCAATTCCTTTTTGCACGTGGCACCAAACATTTTCAAATGCCCTTCTGCTAAGGGTTTACAGTATATTATATGTTATTGTTCATTTATTGTTCTTTAGCTATTAAAGAGTAAATGAGGAGCTAAAAAAATTTCAATTGATTATTGGCCTTAACATACTGGTTGTAATTAAGTTATCTGTACTGTATGTCTATTTTTAATTTTTGGTTGTTGTTGTTGTGATTGTAAGCAATTCCCTGCCACCTGGTGGACAGGTAGTACACTATTGCTCATCTAATAAAATGGTACTAAATAGTATCGCATTTATTCATCAAGATCATAACAGGTGTTGCTTGTTTTTATTAATAAAAGCATGTTAGCAACTTGGTTAGTCTTAACCCTTCTATTACCAGCCATAGATAAAAATATACGTTGCATTCAAAGTGAATAAGAAAATATTTTCCTTGTTTCCTTGATGAGTTTATGAATAGTCCAGTAAACTATGTTCTGGCTAAAATTGGTGTAAAAAAATTATTTATAATTAAGTTATTCTTTGCAATTTTTCTGGCCCTTAAAATCTTATGAGATTTTTTTTGTTAGGCTTCACGCTATAAACTAAACTACACTGCTGTATTTGTATACCTATACTGTACAGTATGTATTTGAATGTTAGACAATGGTCAATATGTGTATTCTATCAAAACTAATAATGGCAACAGATTTTTGAATTATAGAAAACGTAGTGTGTCCAGCGACCATAAAAACTACATGTTGTTAATTGGTTCGAAAATGTAACGGGGAAAAGAGAATGTATGCAGAAGATACAATGGCAACTACAGACACTACATTTAGTACACACTGTCACGTGATCATGGGATTGCGGGAGGACGAAAATACACTACCGTAACTTGTAAATTCCAACACTACACAACATCATCAACATTATCAATTCTTAAAAAGAAGTCCAATTAGATTACACAAAATGCACTTTTATTTCTAATTACCGTATTTTCGGGAATATAAGACGCGTCTTTTTACAAACGCGAACCTTATAAAATTTTATAGACCCCATGTAAAAGTTGAGACTGCGTCTTATATTTGCGAAAGTACGATATATATGGTACACAAAATCTTTTTATGCTAGAAAGCATACAAGTTGGGTATGTTATTTGCACATGTGTAAAATCTTGTGCATAATGGTCATTTTATTTGCTGTACCAGTAACTGAAAAGAAATTGGTAGCTAAAATTGTGTAAATGTTAATTTAAACTAGCCCTAACTTGATATATTGCAAGTGTAAAAAAATAAATGAATATATCGGAGGGGGCAGGGGTGGGTCAAACTTGCTTATGGTGAAACCAATAAGGTTTATTGGTTATCTTTCTTCTCCTCCTCCTCCTCTTACTTTATCATTTTTCTCTTTCTGATTTTTATGGGATTTAGAATTCTAGTTGGCTTTTTTGGATTTATGTTTTGTTCGTGGTTCCTAGATCCTATTGGGTGATTTTTGTCGTGCTTGTGTTGTTTTACTATAAATTTTAGGATTGTGTAAAACGGTACCTAGAAATGCGTAATACGGTACATTAGCATTGAGTAATACTTTGGATTTCTGTGATAATTTAGGGTTGTGAAAACTAAAGATTGTGTTATTGTATGAGGATTTTTGTAATGTGATGTCTTACCGTATTACAGGTCGTTATGGTCAGAGTTAGCTGCGCAATCTATACCTATTCATTCTTCTTTCCTCATTTTTTGTTTTATTTTTTAATGGGATTTGTGCTTTTCATTCCTTCATCGTTGTTTGGCTGCCCTTTGTTGGCTTTTCTTGGATTTTTGTCTTGTTTATGATTTTTGAATCCCATTGGGACAAATGGTTGCATTTGTAAATATAAGTTGTTTTTGAAAAATAAAATGATGTGTGGCTATAAATATTATAAATTAATTAATTAATTAAATTAAAACAAAACTTTAGCACTCTAACTATAAATATTAGTGTTATACAGTAATGTGTGGTTGAGTAGATGGATAATGGGATAAATGTGCTGTCTTAAAATTGATATTGTGTCATGTAAAATTCATGAACATTTTAAGTTGGTGTTGAATTGTATTCAATTGAATTGTTGAATTAAATTTTATATTATTGAGACATCTTGCATATGGCTGAAGTAGTTACTGGAAACCTTTAGCAATACATCATTAGCATCTTCATCATAATCGTAATCATCATTACCTTAAATGTTCATTAGCAATACTTCTTTATTTATTAGTTTAGTTTTTAGACTAATAAAAACCTGACGAGTTTTCTAGAAACAATTCGTTTTAACGCTCTGAATAAATGGAAACAATATAGTTGTATTCAAAATTTAATTATTTATACTGTACGTACAATGAGTTGTATAAATGTAAAAAAAATTAGAAATAATTATTCACAATTTAAAAAGATGTGGGCTTGAATTGAAGTCCTGAGTTTTTGTAAATTAAAAGAAAAAAATATTTAGAATAAGTTATCAATTTCTTCTCAAAATGTCAAAATTCAGAAATAAAAACCAAAGAACACATTTACCCTTTTGGCACAAAAATATGAAATTAAAAATAAACAAGAGAATAAAACAACAGATAAATATAGCAGCAATGATATTGCTTCAGATATTACAATTATAAACAAAAAAGCAATAAAAATAGTTTTTATACAAGAAAGTTTGTAAAAAAAAAAAAAGAAGCAAACTACAATTAATATCATACAATACAAATTACAAAAGTATAAAAGTATAAAAGTAAAAAAGAATAAATAAAGGTACGATTTATATAAAAAAAAATGAAATAATGATATTTGTATAAATCGAGTCATGAATTTAAACAGATCAAAAAGTAAGGCCAACTTGTCTTTGGCACAAAATATTTCTACAAATATTCCTCATTGCATTTATTACTTTTCACAGTCGATGCATCAGGTAACTCAGCAATATCCTTAAAAACACCAACCAAACTTTCAAAATTAGGTCCCCAATTTAGTAAATAATGCCACCCCAGATGATGGTCAGATCTGTTTGATAATTTATAAGATAAATCGTCATCAGATGCAACTAAAGTACTTAATGATCCATGAAAAGAATCAAAACCATTAAAGTTTTTAGTTGACCCTGCCTCATCATCATCTTCTTCTTCTTCATTCTCCTCAGCCAACTTGGAGAAAATCATGTTCCCAGGACCCAAATCAGCTCCGTTCCCAGAACCACCACACCTGGGAACTATTCTTTCATAGTTATTGTCATATTCGAACTCTGAACACGTGAACGAATCATTCCCACTTTCATCGCTCGACGAATCTTGTCCTTCCAACAACTCAGTGTTCGTCTCCAACAACTCTGCCATTTTATTTTTCACCGCAGAGTTCCTCCCTCCTTCATCGCTGGACGAAGACACTGCATCCAAAGTGCTGACCAAACTCGAGTTCCTCGGCCTTGTGTTCAGCCTGTCGATTTCCTCAGCCGTCAGACCAATGCTCACAGTTCCATTATGGCAAGGAGATATCTTCTTATCCTTTCTCACAATCCCTTGTCGAGACTGAATGTTTGACTGGATACTTCCAGTGCTCTGACTTAGTTGACTCACAGGACTGTTGAGACTCCGCTCTGAGTTGGTCACTCCGGTTACCCTTTGCAGGGCACACTGCAATGGCCGACCACTGATGTCATGTAATGTCAAAATCCTCGGTGTTTGTTGGGATAGTTCACTACTGGGACTTAGACGAGCTAAGGGAGTTGTTGTCTGCATCTTTAAAACACTAGGACTTTCCCGGATAGTTGGGGATTGGTTGAGCAACCGGCACTGGGGACTCACTCTTGTGGCACCATTAACAACAGACTGGAACTGGTGATGGTTGTGTTTGTGGAAGTTTGGAATGTGTGTGTTGGTTTTATATTTCCGTACATTACCGTCTCTATATCCCTTGTAATGGTACACAACGTCAATATCGGACGGTGCTATACTGCTTGCATTCTCCAAGTCGTAATGTTCTGGCGCTTCCAAGTCACTTAATACGCTGTTATTGTTGTTGTTGTTTCTGTTGTCAGTTAACAATGCACAGTCCGTTCTATATGACATAACTGCTGGTGATCTGTTGATTATCTCTCTCTCTATGATGTCTGGACGCTGGGGGATATCCCTGTCTCGCGGCTTTTTCACCTCGTGTCCACCGACGTAGTTTCGCATGATGTCGTCGGTGTGGATGTCGCCGTTCTCGATACCGCTGTAGCCGCTGTCTTGGCTGTTGGGCCAATGATGGTCACTAAGTCCAGCAGTGAGTAACGTGGTGCCGTTTGGTTTGGTGTGGTGAGATGACGAACCACCACCACCAGCACCACCCATCTTGTCTCGATTCAACTTTCGTCTTTTGTAGACGACGAAGCTAACCAAAATAGCCACCATCAAAATGACGAAGAATATGATGACCAATGTGACACCAACGCTCAGTGGGTCTGTGCTGGCTGCCCCTTGGCTTTGAATGGCTCCCATGCAGCCGCGGTGGAGTTTGCCGTGGATCATGGGTCGGAATAGACCTCCTGATTTGTCCAGTAACTGTACTTCGCCGTTGATGACCAGTGTTGATACGCAGCCATCGAAAACAGTCACAGCGTCGTTTCTGCTCGTGAAAGTCTCCGATGTTCCACCGATGTAGAGTTTCGTTAAGTATGGGTCTAGGAAGTTGTGGGATCTGCTTGCGTTAACTGTTTTCTCAACTCCGTCGATTTTGATTGATATGACGTTGCTTCGGCGAATCAGTGTTGCATTGTGCCATTCGCCGTCGTCCACAATGATGTCGGGGAATGAAATGTTGATTCCGTGATCGAATTCAGAGTTAGACGTGTAAACAATTGACCCGTCACGAATCTAAAAAACAAATAAAATTAAAAAATTAAAAAAATGTACAATTGTAAATTAAAGTGATAGTGTTACAAATTTTTTCTTTTTTTATGATAAAGAGCAAGTAAAAGATCATGAAATTATTTTTTTTGAAATGTTCATTTGGTTTGAAAAGAAACTCTTGACCTCATTCTCAGTCGTGACGTAATAATGGGGAGCGTCTACTTACAAATTTAACAACAGATGACATTAGTTAATTGGAATTAGAGAAACGCAGCAAGGGGTAATGCAAAGCATTAGTCCCACCCTTCCATTATGTCGTCATGACTTCTCAGACGTGTTTAAATTTCGTTTTTATTGGCACAATTTTTAAACAAAAAGTTGTGGCATAAAAACAAAAATAAATTTTTTGTTTTTATTTAAATTTTGGTGAAAACTCGACTTCCACCAAAATTTCAAAAACAAAATATTTTTTTTACTACATTGTTACTCCAAATTAATTTTACCTCTAAAAGTGTAAATTCTGATTTTGAAGCTGCATGCAGGAGAAGTCCGTTGCTTTTGAGGGTGTGGAATTGTAAGCTAAGCCACTGAGCAGTTTCTTTCACGTATCGCTTGCTTCTTCCATTCTTATTTCCCTGATAGAAATGTGGTAATAACTGATATCGTCTGTAAAGCTCTGTTGTCTCCAACTCCACGTATGTTCCACCGTTGAATGAAAAAGCATCGAAAGCTGAAAATACCAAAAACAGAAATAAGATATTTATGTCAATGTGTCATTTATTCATTAACTCACCGTCACTGCAATCCATCGCTACTAATCCATTTGAGCAGACTGAATTTTCACTGCATGAATCGCCTTTGCACGTCAATCTTGGGCAGGTGTCAGATGTTCCCAAATACGCCAATGGTTGATTCAAATCCAAATGCTTTCCATTTACCAATACACTTCGCAGACATCCAACGAAATCATCAGTTGAAACTTGTCCCGGTCTGTCCACTATTGCCTCTGCAGTTCTCACTCCACCAATGTATAACAGTTCATTATTGAAATTGAATACTCCGGGATAAATAACAATTTCCCTCGAACATTTCGGGTTTCCAGGGAGACAGTCTTGGCAGTTCAAGCCGTTGTCTTGACACCTAGTGATGATCAACGACAGCACTTTGCTTTCGAGGTTCACGACCACTCTGTACCATTTCCCAGGCTCGATTTTCTTGTTGACAAGTAGCGATATAGTATTGACCGATCTCGAAGATGCCATTGAGAATTTCACTCTACTGTTGACCAATTCCAAAGCAAGGAAATCAGACCGACCACCTGTTTGAACTCCATATGTGTACGCTATGAGTCCAGAGGTCTGATATGTCGAAAAGATGACCACAATGTCGTTGACAATCTGTGGCAATGGTGGGAAAGCCATGTAAGACATTTGGCCAAATCCCTTGGACGAATATTCGCAATGGGGTCCGAAAAATCCAGGTTGGCAGTCACATTTGAAGCCCGAGTGAAGCCAGAAGCAGATTCCTCCATTTGCACAGGGGTTGGGCAAGCAACTACCAGACATACTAGCACATTTGGGTCCTTGAAAACCAAGTGGACATAAGCAGAAAGGCTCTGTTCCGGGTAGATTCTGACAAGTGCCACCATTTAGACAGGCGCAGACGTCAGTTCGTTGCTCTTCGCACAACGGTCCTTGTTGATTACTTGCACATTTGCATTCAAAGTCTTGTCCACTAGAGACGCAGGTACTTCCTTTATGGCACGGATTTGGCATGCATGGATCCAGTTTCTCTTCACATCTCCTTCCTTTGAACCTCGTTTGGCATTTACAGATGTATTCGTGGACCATGGTTGGTGTGGTCACTATCAGTTCCGGTGTGTCCACTGATGATAATGTGTTATACATCAGTATGTCGTCATCACACTGTCCGTCGTTGAGGCATGGCACGTCTAGACACGGCTGGTATCCAATTATGATGTCATCAGTTCCAACTGCTTTTTTCAACGAATTGATGTTTCTTTTGAGCAGTGCAACTAACTCTTTCTTGGTGGCAATGTTTTTTGAGCTGCGGAGAGCGGAAACAAATAAATGGGTGTTGTTGCCATTTTGGTTAATCCCATTTAATCCTCCGTAGTATCCATTAGAACTTAGAATTTGAGTGAAAATGTTGAGGAAATTCCAATATTTGTGTGTGACAAACCAATTGACGCTCAAATTGCCGATTTGGATATTCACAAAATGGTTGATTGTGACGTTGCTGAAGGTGAAGAGATACAGGTGAAATGATGACGTGACAGTTGCATGTTTTCCATCGTTGGCTCTGACCACTATCATCTGTTTGGTGTTGTTAATCAATGCATGCGAGTGTAAAGAGCATTTTTCCCCTACCGTAAACCCCCTAATGTCTTTGGCGTTAATCAAGGAGCATTGGTAGTCATTTGTGGTATCCGAATCCAGAGGATGAATGTTGGCAACTCCATTCTTGTAGACGATATTTTCCATGCCTCTGACCACAATGGTTGCATTTCTCGGACTGCTGGGACTGTCGTTTTCATCCGCTACAATTACATTCACAACAAACGTCTGTTTCAGTGGTGATGGTTTTCCAGAATCGGACACTTCGATGTTGAAAGACAGTTGTTGAGTCGTTTCTCGATCAAAGGTGGTCGTGGTCAGTACGATTCCTGTTGCCGGATCAACGGTGAAGGAACTGGCATCAGGTCCCCCTTTCATGGTGTAGGTGAATGGCGGTCCGTTTTTAGTTGAGTCCAAATCTCCAGCTTTGAGTACCATCACCATCGTACCAGGCGGTCTGTTTTCAGACACAGATCCAACCAGATTATTTTCAGCAATAAATGGTGGGTTATCATTGACGTCATCAATTGTAACCCTAACAAAAGTAATTCCCGTTTGTGGTGGAACTCCTTTATCTGTTGCTCCAACTGACAAATTGTAACTCGATTTTGCTTCTCTGTCCAACGTCTTTGCCGTTGTTATTAAACCGTTCTTGGGATTTATTTCAAATATAGTACCGATGTTACCAGATATAATCGAATAAGTAAATAGACGGTTTCTTGGATTAAAGTCAGTATCCATTGCATCCACAGTCACAACTGAGTATCCAATAGGTACATTTTCAGGTACGTTGACTTGATAGGAGGATTTCCTAAATACCGGTGCATCGTTGCCGTCTTGAATGGTTATTGTAACTCGTGCTTCATCGATATCGTTTCCTCTTATAGGTCCATTATTTTTAGCAATTACTTTAAACGTGATTCTTGACTGTCTTTCTCGATCCAAGTTTCGGGCGACGCGAATAATTCCTTGGCGGGAATCGATCGAAAATCCCTTATCCGCATTCGGTCCAATCATGACGTACTCAATCTCTCCATCTGGTCCCTTATCGCCGTCGGTGGCTAGCAGGGTACCGATTGAGGTACCAATGGTAGCAGTTTCGCTGATGGTAAAGTGGAAAGTCGGACCGACAAATTTGGGGTAAAATTCGTTAACGCCCTTTACATGAATCGTGACTCTTGTTGACGTATATTGTACCGAATCTGGGTTAGTGGCCAAAATGTCCAAGAAGTAACCCTGCCTCTCCTCGTAGTCAAGAGTTGTTTTGGCCGAAATGGCACCGCTTTGCATGTCAATCGTGAACACGTCTTTGCCGTCTCCACTCGTAATACTGTACAGTACAACAGCATTTCTGCCAGAATCCGAGTCGGTTGCCGTGACAGATAAAATGGTCACTTCTGGTTCGAAGTTTTCAGTTACAAATCCATCGTACGAATCTTCTGTGAACATTGGCGGGTTGTCGTTGATGTCAGTAACGACAACATTGATGACTGCAAACGATGTTTTCGGTGCGAATCCGCCATCACTTGCAGTGATGTTTAGGAGATAGTCTTGAATCACTTCATAGTCCAGATTTTTGACCATTCTGACAGCTCCGGTGAATTTATCGATTTCAAATTCTTGATTGTGATTTCCACTGACAATACTGTAAGTTACTTCTCCATTTAAACCTCTGTCTTGATCAGTAGCTCTTACAACTACAATGCTCGAGTTGACTACTTCATTTTCAGGAATTATTACTTGGTAACTCGCAGTGCTAAAAACAGGAGTGTAGATGTTTTCGTCCGTTACAACTATCGTAACAGTGGCATTTGACTTCAGTGGTGGTGTTCCGTTGTCTTTCGCTTGAATTTGCAATTCAAACCATTTTCCTTCATTGTGAATCATTGATGCTGCAACGTTGATGACACCAGTCGATTTGTCAATGTTGAAATATTCAGATCCGTTTCCACCAATGATTTTTACTTCAGAAACGGTTTTAGCTTCCATCTCTGGTGCATTGAAAGTTTCAATTTGTACCACTTGAGTACCAATGGGTGCCGACGCTGATATCGGTTTTGTGATTCTATTCGATTTGAACTGTGGTGGGGATTTGTTGTTGTTTACTATTTTTATCGTCACTGGACATTCGGTGTGTAGCGATGGCTTTCCTCGATCAGTGGCTACGATTATTAAATTATATTGATTTTCAGGTGAATTTGGTTCGTTGTTACCGGTTGATTTAAGCTCTAATACTGATTTACTGAATATATCTCCAGTTGCTGGATCTACCTCGAAAATATCTGATGGCTGTTTGAAGGTGTACGTTATGTACGAATTCGGTCCTGTTTTGTCTTGATCGCTCGCTGAAACTCTTCCGACAAATGTAATCGTTCTCTGCTGCTCAGGAAATATGAAAGTGTAGTCGGTTTTTTCACATTTTGGAGCGTTGTCGTTCACGTCTTGGATCGTGATTGACAGCGGAGTTTCTGCTCTCCAGGAACCGTCAACTGCTGATACTTTTAGAATGTATTCGTCAGCCATTTCGCGATCGATGTTACCAGCGACGGTGACGTTGCCACTGACGGGATCGATGTCGAATTTACGTCCTGGGTTTTCGGTGAAACTGTAAACCGCGTTGCCATTTGCTCCCGAATCGCGGTCAGATGACGTCACTTGTACGACAAAAGTACCGATTTTCGAGTTTTCTGTCACGTTGGCGCTGAAGAGTCTGGTGAATCTCGGTGGATTGTCGTTCTTGTCCAATAACGTGATGAGAATTGTCGCAGAGCCTGTTTTTGGAGGATTTCCTTCATCGACTGCTTCTACATGCAATGTGTGAAACTCCATCTCTTCGCGATCCAATCTGCTGTTGGTTGAGATTTTTCCGGAATGAGAATCGATGGAAAATGCTGTTCCGGTTTCTGGGTCGCTCCGAATTCGGTAACTAAATTTCCCATTGCTTCCACTGTCTGCATCCAAAGCTTTTACGGTGACAACGGGCAACGGGGGCAATTCTTCTTCCATAATGCTCACGTTATAAACATGTTGCTCGAATGTTGGTGAGTTATCATTGATGTCTGTGACGTTTACTGTCAGTGACTGCACTGAAGTCATTGGTGGATCGTCTCCATCTCGAACTTCAATCCATAATTCGTATTGTGACACTGTTTCGTAGTCCAACAATCCCTGCACTCTGACTTCTCCCGTGGTTTTGTCAATTGCAAACGCACTGCCGATGTTTCCACCGCAAATTCTGTAAGTCAGGATCCCACTTGAGCCTATTTTCGGTGAAACTGCAGTCACGGAAGTCACAATTTGGTCACTCGTTCCCTCGGACAAAACAAACTTTCGGCCTGAACTTGTTTTAAATTCAGGAGAACTCTTGAATTGTCGTAAACGTATTTCAACATCGATTGACGCGGATCGTTGTGGTGTGCCATTGTCAGTCGCAGTAACTCGAACTTTGTATAAAGAGTCCAAACCAGAAAGAACCTGTGATGTTTTGATGACACCAGTTGCAGGATCAATTTCAAACTTGTCCAAATGCGACCCGCTCAGCACGTAAGACAAATGTCCATTTTCCTGCGAGTCTAAATCTTGCGCAGTGGCTCCGAAGACGAAGTGTCCCTTGGCGGCTCCGTCTGGGATGAACACGGTGTACGACTCTTCGTCAAAGTGCGGTGCATTGTCGTTAATGTCGCCAACGACAACAGTTAACGTGGCAGCCACTTGTCGAGGATTTGTCAAACTGGAGTCAGAAGCTATGACTTGTAGCTTGTATTTGTTTTGTAATTCATGGTCCAGTGAACGACGGGTAGTCACAACACCAGTGACACTGTCAACGTTGAAAGTCCCATCCATGTTACCCTCGAGCGAATAACTGAAAGATAAAATTTTAAAAATTAATTAATTATTTTATTTCATAATGTAAATTTCAGAGATGAAAATTGAATTCAAATTATCAATTCAAATTTATGAATGACAACCCAATGTGCATATGAATGTATAAACGATGTACGGTACTTTTAAAGTAAAAATTAGATGTTGCAACATTAAAGCAACATCGAGTTGGGTCACTTTTTAAAATTATTTTTTTAATTAAAAAAAAAACTCATTTTTGTTTCAATTTGACATGTCCCACTTTAAAATGTGAAAAAAAGTAAAAGTGACATTAAAGGACCAATATGTGCACATTGGGAATTTGCGTTTCTGTTTACTACTTGTACATTACCTAATTAGTGAGTTAAGGCCAGCGTCAATGTCCTTTGCCATCACTTGCACCACAGTTGTATTTGGTGGATTATTTTCCATAACACTAGCAAAGTAATTCGTCTTCTCAAACATCGGATTGTTGTCGTTGACATCTTCAACAGAGATTCTTACAATGCCTAACCCTGTGAGTCTGGGAGAACCTGCCATAAAAGAAAATATTTATCACTAAAAATATACATACAAACAGCAAGATTTCAGCTTAATTTGTCACAAAGTTACAATTTAATTAATATATTTGTTTAAAAACTTTCAGCTCCTTACAACTTTCACTCATTGTCAGTAGGTCATAAGAGCTGTCAGCAAATTAAGATTTATACCCAGCTGGATTTGATTTATCTGTGGTCAAGCACCTGACAACTTATTAGGAGATTGCCAGTAACCCCGAACAACTTCAGCAGCAATTTGCCTATTTCCAATTCCCAGTCTCCGCTTCGCCATTTCTCATTACAATTGAAGCAAAACTTGGTTTCTATTAAATAGTTCTGACCTCAAATCCTAATTCGTTTTAAATTATTTTGTCAGTCCATCTATCATTATGACAGAAACAGCCTTGCCAAGGGTGCGGTGCTCATACGCCACATAACAAAACCCGTGTACAAGGACGAACAGTTTAACAACAGTCAACGATCATTTACAAGTTTTGCCCTATGTCCTTAATCATAAAATTGTGGCACATAGCAAAGTTCAATTGGTTTTGGTTTTGTGTGCAATTCACTTGTCAATTTGTATTTTATTTTCAAGGCGTTCCAATGTAACGCCTTGCATTATGTTGTGGTTGTATGGGCTGGCCTTAGTGACCAAGTGTTTATTGTACATCTATCAGTGCAAAGATCAGGGAGATTTCATGGGATAAACTTTTTAAGGATTTTAACCTCTATAGATTTTTTTTTTCATGTAACACTTTATTTCAATTCTTTAAACTGAAATTTTTTTCTACTTCAGTTTTCGTTCCGGTTCCGACAATTATAGAAATTTCGGTTCAGGTTCGGTTTTCACTCCGACCAATATTTTCATAAATTTCACTAAAAATTATTCACAACTTTAAAGCAACAACTAATAAGATGTAAATTCACTTATGTACCATATTATTAAATGTATTATTATTAAATGTATTATTTTTAAATCTAGCACAAAAACAAGATAAAATTTACACAAAATTGAAAAATATGAAAAACTGAAATAAACCGAAAAAAATAACGGGTTTTGTTCCGGTTTTCAGTTTAAATGTTAAATTTTTTCGGTTTGGTTCCAGTTTCACCCCAGCTGAAAATTTCAGTTTTTATCGGTTTTCGTACCGTGACGGTTTGAAGCCCTGGTTTATTTGATATCTCATCGAGAGATTTGCTTTTCAAATGCATATTTTAAAAACCTTGACAAGGTTTCTCTTTAATCAGCATATTTCCAGGAAAAAGATGACCATCACTCCCTTTCTGGCGTCGGTATTTAGCCTTAACCGCAGACCGAAGCAGACATTAAACTAATAATAAACATTATGCATTTATTCACAGATGCCACAAGTTCATCGCTGACTTTAACAAATTTTATTGACTTGAAAATGAAATTAGAATTTGAGGTCGCTATTGTTTTGTTGTTATTTATCTCACTGATTTACATTAAAAATCCAGAAAATACAAAGTCCGTGTGATAACAAAAACTATTGTCCACTGAAGGAAACCAAACCGAAATTAGTTTTTCCAATGCAATGCAACGTGTTAAAGCGTGAAACATATCCTTGACTGATCAAAAATTTATCTCTTTTGAACAATCAAATAAAACTGAAATTTCAGTTGAAAAAAAATGACCTAGTTTAGAAAATAGTTTCATTCAACAGAATTAATTTTAAATTCAATTTTTACATTGAGCTAAATAGTTTGGTCCACCCATACAAACACATTCACTTAACTGTGAGATTTGTATCATATTAACCAGATAGTGAAAAATTAAAAAAAAAAAAAAATTAAAAACAGCAGCTAAATAATGTAATAAAATATTTGAAGATGACTTGGCAAACCAAACGAGGCTTAATTCATTAGAACTGGCGTGTTGCTGCAGAAGGGAGTGGATTAACTTCAAAAGTGCTAAAGGCAGGTCATCACACCCATGATTAAAAGACCATTATCCAACATTGGCCTTGGAACACAACCCCTAGAAAATTTACTAGTGCAGGACTTCAAGAAAAGCCTAACACAAAAAAAAAATTATATCAAAAAGTTTTTTTTTTTATACACATAGACCGGTACTGAATTTTAAAATGTCTTTGAAGTTGCTACAACTACTTTTTTTTTTTTTTTATATAAATTTAAAAATTATTTAAAAAAAAATGATGGGAATTAAGAAGACTTGTCATTAATCAGGAGTGAAAGTTGGTACTGCTTAAACCACCCTATGGGCTCGTCGCACGAATTCCAAGCACTTCATCGTTTTTCCTCATTTGGTGACACCATCATTTATCACCAGAAGGAGACTCATGCAGAAATGCAATGCGTGAAAAAAGTTTTTAAAAAAAATTAATGGCAGTATATTCTGCTTGCTGATTGATATTATAATTGAAATGTTAATTTCCAATAGGGCTTTGTCTGTTTGAAATTCAAGGGTTAATTTGATTGACCAACTGCTGAATATGATTGCTGGATTTAAAAAAAAATATTATTCATATTATCAGTCAACATCGGACGTAGGGTTATGCTTTTTTCTTTGTGCCTTGCTAATTACTACTTGTCTACAAATCGGAGGAAAGGCTTAACCGACAAGGTATATTATTTTTTCCTTGAACCATGTACTTGGTGATTGCTTGTCAGTGAAGCCACAGATTAATACTGAAAATGCTCTTACGCAGATGGGTTATTGGGAATACAACAATGTGGATTATTTTTTAAAGAAAATAAAATTTAAAAGTTATCATAACGTTACAGTAACTATAACGTAACTAATTATTTAAAATTTGACAGTAATAACGTAATTCTTTACTTTAAAAATGCTGTAATGCACATTACAATTACAAATGATTGCAAACGTTCATACATACAAAAATTATAAATTATATAAGCAATATGTATTTTAAGATTTACCATTTAGTATCATTTTTAGTGTTATAAAATATAATAAAAGCTATTTTCATTATTAAAAAAAAAAAAGGAAGAAATATTGCATTTTGGAAGCATTGGGCAGCAATTACTGCATAATAAGTTTTTTTTTTTTTTTTTTTAATTTTAGTAACGTTATAGTAACGGTACGAAATTGTAACGAAAACTGTAACGTTTCTAATGTTGCTTATAGTTACAGTAACAATAACTGTGGTAATTAGTTACTTTTTTACTACTTGTAACTAGTTACCCAAAAGTAAGTAACGTTAGTAATAAGTATATTATTATATATGTGGCTATTGTTTTGTCACATATCATTGTATGTTCATTGTTCTAAAAGAAGAAATAAAATAGAAGCAGGAGTTTTATTCCTATCCAATTCAGGGTTATTTCCAATTGATAACACTTATCGTATATTACGTGTAGCAATGTCAGAATACTCTATAAACATTTCAAACTCACTAATTTCACCAAAAAAACTCGCAAAATAATCTTCAATCACATTTTAAAATATTTTTGCCATCTTATATTTTATCCATTACATTTTCTCTCCAGATGTTGCTTCCTGACAAATATGTCGCGCTAACTACATTTCTGAGTCCCACCTCAAATTGTATAGTGTCAACCTATTAATATGTGAGAATAAGAGTTGGCCTTTTCTTTATATAAACCATCAAGACTATCATTAAATTCAAAATTGTTGAATGCAGACGTCCCTGAACTGGGGCTGAATTTTTAAAATGGGTCCCGCCCCCACTTGAAATCCCTAAGGCCCAGGCTCAACGAGAGGAAGAACCAAATAAAAAACTACAAAAAAATGGGAGGCTGTCAAAAAAATTTCAGACCTGATTACACCTACCAAACTTTCCCATAACTTTTTATTCCATGACTCGGCATTTTTCATTTTATCATATTTTTATTGTCAACTTAATCACTTCCAATGACTGGATGAAAAAAAAAAATTGGAAAAAATTAATTTTCCCATACAAAAGTGGGTGGTCCCACGAACCAATTGGACACTGCAAACTGAACACAGCAGTGTCAAGAATGTGCAACTTTTGTCTTTTTATCTATAACCTCACCTGCATGGGTGGCCCTGATCTTTTCCTGCTTCCACCTCTCACAAAACAGGCAAAAATGGCATCTTGACAAAACTGCATGGACAGGGGAGGGGAAAAGTGCACGTTCAAGACGCCTAAAGTAAACGTTTGTTTCTCCCTCGCCCTTCAAGTAGCACTTGGTTTGTTTACATTTGTTGTTAGCTTTGCGACTTGAAATGAAAAGGTAAATCAAAAGTTGTGGGTGAGTGTTCAAATTTTTTCGTTTTTTAAAGAAGGTATTCAAGGTTAAGGAAACTGACCACAGTATTTCAGTTCTTTAACATTTACATTTACCCGCCTCCAACACTTAAAGTGAACCACCCTCCTATCAGAAAGAATGGCAAAAAAAAAAAAAAAAAAAAAAAAAGTTGAAAAGGAAAACACTTGAAATGTTTCACTTAGCATTCTTCTAGCACCTTGTAATTTTAACTAATGTTATAAAACTGTTTTTCTTCATAGTTTATTTGTAAGGAAATTTAATGTAAATATAGAATGGCATTGCCCTTGACATTGCTCGGCACAACATGTCACCTTTTAAAATTGGCTGACCTTAAAGGTGGGCTTGGATGTCATAGTGAATATAATGGGATGCATCGTAGACAAATCTTGTTCACACCATATTTGTTAATACAAGTAACAATTTGCAGGATTTTAAAAAATTAGAATGGCATTTGCTGCTGCTTATATCTCATCATGACTGGGCTTTATTTCATTGTTTTATTCCATTAAATCAAAATTGCTAAATAGATTCTTAAAAAAAATTAAGATGTTTTTGATATTTACTAACACATCGAAGACTATAGTTGCACCAACGAAAGTTAAGGAAGGAAGGAATATTACTAAGGTTGCCAGCTACTAAGGTTGCCAGCAGCTATTCTAGCCTCATGCGACCTGTCACAAAACAAAGTTAGAAGAACTCAAAGTCTAAAAACGTCTAAAAAGACCACACAATCAAACAAAACGAAAAACTTTAGACAAATCTACACTATCACTATCAGACAAAACACTTAAAGAAGCGAAAAGGGGAACACCAAAAACATCGAACCATATTAGCAGAGAACAGAGAGCAATCCAACAAAATTTGCCTCACAGACATCAAAGCATTGTCACGCCTACAGAAAGGAGCATCAGAACATTCCATCAAATACCCACACATTAAATGTTAAAGTTAACTTTATTTTCTCATCACCGTACTGTATATCTCAAACTACTATATCATTTTTTAATAAAAACTAAGGTTAGTTTTATTCATTTGAATTAGGAATGCAAACGGGATTGGACGGGATTGAAGCATTTGGGATTGGAATGGGATAGGGATTAAACAGAAACGGAAATGAAATAGATGTTTGCATTGCTTTCATTTAATTGGATAGTACGTAATCACTATCCAATACAAAATAAAAGCAACGCCAACATATTTAAAACGTTTTGATAACGCTAAAAATATCATTATTAGTGATATTTTTAGTTTACCCAAAACGTATTTTATTTGAATCTCAATTTGAAACTGAGATACAAAACAATTATGGGTATCGGGATAAGAAATGTCGGATTAGGGATTGGACGGGATTGAAGCATTCGGGATTGGAACGAAATCGGATTTAATTTTTTTTTTTTTTTTTAAATTTGCAAAACGGGATGTAAGGAATTAAATAAGCTTTAGTTTTTTTTTTAATTGGTATATTGGTTTGAGAGATATGACGAGCAAAAGATACCGATTTAATCAATGTTAAATGTATTGTAAACAAACCTGAATCCATAGCGACGACAGTAACTTCATAGTAAGTTCTTGTTTCACGGTCCAGAGTTGACGTAACAAATATCTCTCCGCTCGATCCGTTTATAGTAAATATATTGCTGTTGCCATCTTTGATGAAATATCGGACTTGATTATTGGGTGGTGCATCGTAGTCCTTTGCATTGACGGTCACAAGTAGATATGGGAATTCGGAGACGTTTTCCATCACTGACACATCGTATGGAGAATCAACAAAAATGGGTGGACTGTCGTTGACGTCGCTGATGGCAATGGTCACTGTTGCCGTGTCGTGTCTCGCATCATTCCCACCATCTTCTGCCTGCACGGTTAAAATGTAGATGTTCTTGGTTTCGTAATCGAGTTGTTTTGCCACGCGCACGACTCCTGAGTCTTCTGCCACGAAGAAGTTCCTGTTCCGATCACCGGCTACGATTGAGTACCTAAGCCGGCCGTTTGGACCTTGATCTCGATCGGTGGCTGTCACTTGAACAACGCTGACACCAATACTGGCATTCTCAGGAACTAAAGCTGAATATTCTTGCGGTGAGAATTCAGGTGCATTGTCGTTTTCATCCAAAATGTTGACTGTCAGCATTGTAATCGAAGACAATGTTGGAGTTCCACGGTCTCTGGCGACAATTCGCAACGAGTAATTGCTGCACGTCTCTCGGTCTAATTTGCCGTTTACTCGAAGTAGACCATCAACAGGCCCAAGAACAAATTTACTTTCATGGGGACCAATCTGTAACAAAATATATTTAAAAAATTAACATACATTGTAATGATGCATACAAGTATAACCTCGAAATAATGAACCCGCTTACAACGAAAACCCATATACAACGAATCCATTCGAAATCCCCGTCTATGTCAATCGTGTACTAATTCATCTCGATATAACGAAAACTCGTTTTATAATGAACGAATTTTTCGGTACTTATGAGCTTCGTTGTAACGGGGTTCAACTGTAAATTGCATTTTCTACCTGAACTAAATTGTATTCAATGTACGAATTTCTTCCTTCATCTTTATCCAATGCTTTAACAGCCATAACAACTGTATTCAGTGCTGCATTTTCAGCAACAGTTGTTACATTTGGGGTAACGAATTCCGGGGCGTTGTCATTGACATCTCTCACAATGATATTCACTTGAACCAAACTTGACAGCTGTTCTTCTACAGCTGCTGCCTGGTCTTTGGCAACTATGACTAAATTGTAGAACGACTTTGTCTCTCGATCCAATGCACGAATGGTCGAAATGGTTCCATCAGATGAAATGGTGAAAGGGTCGTTCTGTCGAAGGTTGTCGAAAGAATATACAATTCTACCATTATCTCCTAAAATATAAAAAATAATCAACATTAACAACCATGTTTTACTAAATTAACAATTAAAAATGACAAAAGTCTACCTTTGTCTTGATCAGTGGCAACAACAGTCAAAATCTCAGTGCCAACTGTGATGTTTTCAAACACTTCCTTGCTGTAGCTCATGGGATCAAACAGTGGTGCATTGTCATTCACATCAAGCACATTGAAATACACAGTGACAGTTGATGACAAACTTGGTTCTTGGCTATCCTGTGCTTGAACAACAAACATGTAATACTGCACCTACAACCCAAGAAAGAAAGAAAAAAAAATAAATTAAATTAGATAAAAAAAAAATGTTAGCAAGTGCAAAACATATTTTTTATTGCACAGTACAGCAATTACATCTCAAATTTATTATTCTTAATACCATGAAAATTGGACCTCAATGCATTTTCACACCATTCCACATTACAGGCCCTTAGGAAGTAAATAAAGTCGAAATTAAAAGGAGTGAAATTATGAAATCAGCATCAAGATATGTCTTGCTGGCTTTCATCTGCATCTAAGTCATTCCAAATTGTTGTTTTAACTTGGCTGGCAATTATTTGCCACCAATTTAGTCATTATATGAATCATTTTGTCCTTCACCCTATACATGGGCCATGGGCTATCCTCTAATTAGAGGGTGGGGGTTACATTTGAATAAAAGGCTTGATTAACTTTGCCTACCACTCAAAATGACATTGGTAATCAATAACCATTGTGTTTTTTTTTTCTCAACAGAATGTTGCTTAATCTCAGCAGGAAAGGGGAATACTTTCGCAAAGAAAAAATGAAATGCGATATTCAATCATTTGGAAAGTTGTTTAAGTGATTAATCATATTTTTAAATACTTTTTAATTTGTATGAACAATAGTCAAAAGAATAATTTTTACTTTATTTCATTTGACATCAAGGTTACATTTTTAAAAAAAAAAACTGACCACTGGTCATTTTTATTCAATTAATATTTATGCTTCGAGTAATTGTGGTGCCCACTTTGTTCTAAAGGACCTTTCAGTAATAAAAAGAGGAAAGGAATCAATAAAAACCCACTTAAAACTCTCAAATCATTTAAATTGTGAGCAATTTTCTTTGAAAAGCATCAACTTATCTTTAGCTCCATCATCTGGGATGTTAAGGGTGTAAGGACCTATCTCAAACTTGTTATTGAGGCCCTTTAGCCAGGGCCCATCGCCCCTCCTTAAGAATTAAAGCAAATGATAAGGTTGGTTTCAAAGCATTTTTTTTTCCTTTTCAACTTTTTCCCCTTACTCTACCTTGAATTTTTTTCTCTGCACAACATATTGCATTAAACTAGCTAGACATGAGGAAAGTAATAATTAGCCATTTACTGACTTGTATTGTCACTTTAGGCGTGTTTTGCTCATGTGGCATTGATTAGGCTTATTTTAGTGGTTGTTAAAATGTCTTTACTTTCATCCAAAGCTATTTTCAATGTATGATTTGAATATTCAGGGCAATGTTTAGACTCGGCATTCAGAGGAGGTTCCTTGTGATTGGTGAGGGATGTTTTATGTGATACAACTCACAATGATTCGTAAATAAAGGGTCACTATAAAGGTTTGGGATGCATTGGATTGAGAAATCTGTTTATATATATACTAGTAAATTGTTGTGGTGGCCAAAAATCTGTTGAAACGCATGTCAACTTTAAACTGAAATTGAACGCATTATTTTAAATGTGTGTGCATAACTATTTAGTTGCTATTATTATGGGTTTGATTAAATGTGTGTTCTCTGTGTTTTATTTGAATTATTTGTTTTACTGTGTTTGGTTTAAGAAATTAATCTTAGTTGTATTTAAAGCTGTGTATTCTGGTTTCTTGGGTTTTCTGGGATTAATTTGAGATTAGTTTTAAAAGTAATTAATTAATTGTAATAGTTAAAAATAGAGTTAGAATCATTCTATAATTTTGTAAGCTTGGCACTATGCATTATGCCGCAGAGCTAAGAATTTTGAAGGTGTAATTTTGTGTTTCATTTTTTCATTCTCTTTCTATTCCTTTATGAATAAAATAATGTTGATTTTTTATTAAAATAAATGTTTCTTTTCCAAACACGGTATTGCTAAATGCTATAACTTTAGATGCAACAGCGTCTGTTGAAAAATTCCAATACGTGTTCAAGTCGCAGACAATTTCTCAACATCCACCTCTTTAACTTTTTTATACCTTTTTTACAGTTAACATAAAGTTTAATAAACCGTGACAAATTTCGCCATGAACCTTAACCTTATTTTTATTCTTAGGTCACCACATGAAAGCTACTGCGGTCGGCATCAAAGAGTTACCATGCCCTTTGTGTAATGCACAGAGAGGTTTTAAAACCCATTAGCAAAAGCTTGCTAAGAATTTCATTTTTTCATTTTTTTTTTCATTTTTTCTTTCTAATCTACTAAGATGACACAATAAATTAGTGAAGCCTTTATCTTTCCAAATATTTCCATTAGAAAACTAAAATAATAATAATAATAAAAAAAAGAAGAAATATCGCACAAACACATGTGTTAAATAATTTTCCCACAATTAAAAAGGAATAAATTAAAGTTTCGGGCGGAGTTTCCCTTTAAGGGTAACTGAAAATATGAAAGAGAGTGAAATGTTCCTTCATCTGCATAATGTGTGGAGACAGCATAGAACTTAGCGCCTTATGACCAAATCCGGTTCACAGCGCACCCGAGGCTTTCTGTCTCGGATTCAGATAAAAATAATAATTCCAACTTATTCTAATTCCATTTCACTTACCACATAGAAAAAAATTAACAGATTAATCAGATAAACATGCCCAACTCAGACATTTTTCTGCGAATTTCAACTCTTTAATCCCTTAATAAAGAAATTTTTTTTTCACCTGCTCGTAGTCCAGCAAAGACGTCAAGGTGAACACCCCGAGGTCGGGGTTCAAGGAGAAGACGTCAGAGCCCCAGTCCGACACGACGGAGTAGGTTACGCGTGAGTTTCCTCCTTCGTCCGCATCGGTCGCTTTAATTTGTCCCACTTTTGCCCCTCGAGACGAATCTTCCGACACGTCGAAGGAATAAACTTGTTTTTCGAACAAGGGAGGGTTGTCGTTGACGTCTGTGATTCGGATGTGGATTTTTCGCACGTCCTGTTGCACCCCGTCGTTCGCTTCGATGGTCAGCTCGTACTCGGACTGCAGTTCGCGGTCCAAGGGTTGTGCGACGGTGATTTTCGCATTTGATGGATCAATTCTGAATTTTCCATTTCCGTCTGATTTCAGTCTGTAGCTGATGGATCCAGTGGTGTCCGGGTCTTTAGCGCGAATTTCGGCCACCTGGTGACCGATCGGGGCGTCTTCGGAGATGATGTAGAATAATGAGGAGTTTCCGAATACCGGTGGACTGTCGTTTTTGTCCAGTACGGTCAGATGAACCTAGAAAATAAAAAATATTTTGAAAATGGTGAATTATAGTCGCAAAGAAGTGTACTATAGGTAAACGCCAAAGTGTGTCAAATTGAACCGCACTGCACACAAAACATCCACACAAGTTTGGGATTAAGGAAATTGACAATGAAAAAGAAGCTCAGCGGTCTTTAGAATTGTCTGTGAATAGGCAATTTATCGTCGGGGATTAAATTCGCAGTTGAAAAGGGAATATGTGCGCAAACATGGGGAGAAGGATTTGCTTCTTCTGCCGTTGTTGCTGCATTATTCCCCAAGTGCAGACTTGGCTTTCTGCAAAAGCAGGGAAAGGAAATGACTGTTATTAGAAAATGCTCAATTATACCTTATTTTTCAAATCGATCAGCTAATTACTGCTTTTAACGCTTGATCTAAATACGTGTCAGTTCACAATACAAAATCGTGAAGAAAGGGAACGGACAAAATAAATATAATGGTTTATCAATTAAAATTGTTGTTGGTTTTGTCTGAACTGTACTGAACGTGCATAACCTATAACGACCAATCGTAGTC
>JAQFZP010000749.1:0-27544 GCA_034695745.1 Geophilus truncorum | reverse complement strand
CGATCTTGCATCGGGGTCGGGGATGCCCCTTGATAACCGAAACTAAAATTTAAGCTACGTAGCGATGCGCGCGCATGAAATGACGTAATTGTTTAATTTTTGCATAAATTTAATAATTAACAAGTAAGTTATGTTAGGCTATATTAATTACTACACTACGCAACTTCTAGGGTTAAATTCATACAATATATTTAATATATTTTATGCAGTGTAATTTCTCAATAGATGGCGCCTCTGCATCGCAGGAACAGCCGTTCTCGGTGATGTTTTTATAAGTGTTTTGAGAGAGAAATTGTGATGGGAAATCCTTTAAATATAGAAATAAAATGAAAGAAATCTAAAGCAACTAAATAATATAAGATTTAAAATAATATTTATTACTTTTTTTTTTAAAGAAGCGAATACTTCCAAAAGCTCATCACAGATGCCGCCTCTGTCTAGTGATAAACTCATCTCTATCCATCTTTATCTCCAGCTTTGCACTTCATCTTATTCACAGAATTCAACATTAAATATCGATTTCCATTACTTCGCGCCTTCAATATTATTGTTTACATTTTATCTTTAAAAAATTAAATCACTAGATCAATGCAGGTGATGATGTCACTGCTGAAAAAAAAACTCAATCGATTAAAACTTTTTCATTTTCCGTGTGGGCTCCATTTAGTCGCGTTCACACGCGCCCATCTTTTTATACGAGGTCAATTGGTCCTGAGATTTGCTTCTGAATCTGACAAGTCACGTGTCTCTTACACGCCACTTCCGGCCGCCAGCCAAATGAACGCTGAATAATGAGTAGGCACGTGTTGCTTAGACCACGGCGCATGTACAACACGCACACACACGCGCCTGTGCACCAAAACACAATTGAACCCCGATTGGCGGAAATCGGAAAAGGGACTGATTGACCCACAAGACCGGAAACGGGACCCATGGGTGGGGGTACGCGAGCGGAACGAAACGCGAGTGGGAAAGGGAAAGAGGACTTTTCTTCCAGTTTTCAGAAGCTATATCATTTTCCTGCGTTTGCCATTGTCATAAACAAAACAAAATGCGTCAATGTTTTATTTCATCCGAAAAAATACTTTGAATGCAGTTTAAAAAAAAAAAAGGTTTTTTTTTTTGGCATCAAAAATTGTGTTTCCATTGTTTCAGACGTGCAACAATTACTCTTCGTGATATTAAGCCAATTCCACAATCGCTCGGCACAATAATTCTATTTACATTTTAAAGTAAATTCACATTTAGTCCACATTTAAATCCCATTACTGACTTTTTTCCCTCTTGCATTTAGAGAAGGCCTAATTTGTAATGGGATTAAAGAAGCTTTATAGTCCTATTAATTAAATTTATAGCACAGACAAAAAAAACTAAAACTCCATATGGCATGTGAAAAACAATGTTTACCCTGCACATCAATCTCTTAATAAAATTCTCATCTCCTTTGTAAAACACATAATCATCTGTGATGGTTAAATAAATCAACACAAACCATATTTACTCTAAATCCTCTTACGAGCCCTTAATAAATACAGTATTTTCACAAATTAGGCATAATTTATAAGCGGATTAAAAACTTTCACTATTTATTAAATTACATCATCAAGATAGGGGAGGGCAAAAAAAGAGAAAAAGGAAACAATATCCCCACCCAAAACCCCTATAAACGCATGGACGAATTTGATTGAAAAATGCGTGCAACACAAACCCAACCCAACCTTCGATCTAATTGATTTGAATCTTCCACCTGAAATCATCCTAATCCCTCACATTTAACCCCCCGAAACCCTCATTTATTCCCCCACAACTCCCTTCAGACAACTCAAATCACGTCTTCCCAAACCAACACGAGACCAAGACCCCGTATGTACCGTACCACTTACCACCTTCTTACCTAACACCACTCGTGTCGTTAACCCTTTCCTCCAACTTCAACTCACTCGAAGACATAACACACTCCCCGAAACACCCTATAGACCACCCGAAACCCCCATCTTCCCTCTGAACCAACTGCAACTACCCCTCCCCCCAGAAATCAATTACCAGAAGGGGGAAGGGGGTTTCGGTTGAGTGCACTGAGAGCAAAGCGCTGACAGATGGCGACGCGCGCGTCTATTGTGGAAGACCAATCAAGCAAAGGCAACTGGACACCTTGGCAAAAAACAAAATGGCCGATACGGTACGTAGAGAAGTTTATCTTTAATAATACTGTAGATAGCAAAATAAAATGGAAAAAATAAAAAAATAATGGGTGACACCTAAAATCCCAAAACAAAAAATATTGATGACCTCGTGGGGGTTTCGGGGGTAAGGGTCACCCGTGAGGTCATTTTTGAAGTTCTTTAAGTTTTATTTTTTTGTAAATTTTTTTCAACCCTCTCTGCTTCAGTTGTCATGGCAACACGTCTCCACTCGAACAGCGGCGTTCTTTGCTTTTCACCTGGCGCCGCCACTCGACGAGGCGAATATTAATGGCGACTAATGGAGCAACAAGCGGCGCTCTCAAAGAACGCTCGTCCACCAACTCGGAATGCGTCCCATCTTGGCCGCCCCTTTCGCACGTGACTAGCGTGACAAACACCCTCCTCCCCGTTTTCTTCTCCTTCACCCCTCGCACCCTCCCGGCCCCTCAAACGTCGTGTTCCCCCCTTGGGCCCCTTCACCGTCCACCCGACCACCCCCTTCTTCATTCTGACCACGAGACACATACAAGTGGGCGTGGGCGGTGACTCGAGCTTCTTCCGAACGATGGCGCTGCGGTGATAAATCCACGTCCAGTGACGTCACGCGGCACGGCCCGCCAATGAGGACTGCGCTCGGCGGCAACGCTGTGCTCTTCGAGTATTGATGCGTGAACCTGGAACCGAGAAACACGCGTCCGCTACCCGCGTTCGCTGTCCTGTGCATTCGAAGCCGCTCACCAAAACCCGCCAAAATTTCGCCCTCCAAGGCAGACGACATGGCCGCCGAGGCGCAGCCCCACAGTGAGTGACCAGTGCACTTGTGTCCTAAAGCGAGGAAATGATGATCAAATGGGAGGGGAAAAAGTTTTTCACTTGTCCTTTCCTTGTTTTGTTTTTTTATTCGCTCTGTTCACTTTTGTTTTCTTCAAATTGAATGACTCGTCTCCTCTTTGGCAGGAAAACGGCGCCTGGCCATGTGCGTTGGATGTGGGTCTCACATACACGACCAGTACATCCTGCGAGTGGCGCCCGATCTGGAGTGGCATGCAGCTTGTCTCAAATGCGCCGATTGTCATCAATTCCTGGACGAAAGTTGCACCTGCTTTGTCAGGGAAGGCAAAACGTACTGCAAAAGAGATTACGTGAGGTACGTAAAAGCGTTATTTCGGCTGCAAATCGGAGGAGTTTGAGCCGCTTATCCGCTTAAAAGTCCCCGTCTTAATGGTCAGTCCCTGTATTTTGGTTTTGTTTTGCTTCTTTTACACTTTCCCCGTGAGAAAACACGCACCGACTATGTAGGTTTTAATGCGTTTCAAGATCTGATTAAAAGGTTTACGGCATGCGACGCAGTTGTTCTTATATGTGACATTGAAATTGAATGATGTTAAGAATCATCGCAGACTATATAATGTTTATAATTTATGTTTCTCCATTTGACCACAGCAATGATACAGCCTCGGGGTTTACGAATAGAAAGCGAACCAAATTCTCGTTTACATGGTTTAAAAGTCTAGATTCACGATCAGATATAATAAATAAAAACTAAGCTCGCATAACATCAACACCTCGATCAATTTTTAACATTCGTAAGGAAATTAAATATAATTCTCAAAATACGTGTAACAAATTAAAGTCTTCTTATAATATTATAATCGAGTGCGTGGATGGGGAAAATGGAATAACGTAATATAATGCATACGCAATACGCACGCATTTGGCGCTGTTTTCTCTGTTTTATGAATGCACATTTTTTATGCGTTTTCCTTTTACTCCTTTATCAGGTTATTCGGTACGAAGTGCGCCAAATGTTCGTCTGGTTTCACGAAGACCGATTTCGTGATGCGTGCCCGGGCAAAAATCTACCACATCGACTGCTTCAGGTGCGTAGCGTGCAGTCGCCAACTAATCCCAGGTGATGAATTCGCATTGCGGGACGATGGACTCTTCTGCAAGGCCGATCATCAAGTCCACGAAAAGACGGACGGAGCGGGACAAGTGAACGCGCCGCCCCTTCCTTCGCACAATGGGCTCCAATTAGCAGGTCTGTTTTATTCATCCCCCTCCCCGCGACTCTCACCCACACAACCCCCATCATATACACCCCGTGCTTCACAATACCGCACTGCAAATCTAAATGGCCGAAAGTTAAACAGTCAAACAATGGGGTCGCAACGTGGTCCCGTGTTTAAATAATGATAAAAATGTCAGAAATTGGTTTTTTTAAGTATACTGTTGCGGTTAAACGATGAGTAAATATAAGTAAGAATGGCTTTGAAGAACAATCTTGTAACGAACAATGGGTTTTACGGTTTATGGATCGTTAGAAGATTGTTGTAATTATATATAGAGACTTTGCAGAAACATAAACAATGATCGGCTTTATAATTTATACGTCAATTTCCCGCAAAGTCTCTATCGATATAGAACGTACCGTATATTATAACGCATAAATTATAAATTGCACGTTAAACATAAATTCAACAATAAAATTTGTAAGTTGTAAATATAAAGCCGATTGTTGATTACCGTATATGTTCCCCAAAGTTAATTAAAAATTGGTAAAAAAAAAGCAAATTTTGTAATATAACGATTTAAACAATTGATCCATTTAACATTGAGCAACAATATAAATGTAACAATTTCCAGTATTAAAGGCCTAAAAGCGACATTGTTACCGATTTGAGATCAATTTGTACAAACTTTTGACGATATTTTTTGTTTTCTATGAAAAGAAATTGAGACTAATAAGGTGTGATGTATGGAATATAGCAAACGCAGAGCCGATGGGCAACACGAGGCCTAGGGATCAGGTACGGCCTCAAGTGCACAAGAATCCAGAACAGAAGACAACGCGAGTGAGGACAGTGCTGAATGAGAAACAACTGCACACGTTGAGGACATGTTACAATGCGAATCCACGGCCGGATGCGCTGATGAAGGAACAACTGGTCGAGATGACGGGGCTAAGTCCCCGAGTGATCCGAGTGTGGTTTCAGAATAAAAGGTGCAAGGATAAGAAGAAGAGTATACTCATGAAGCAGATGCAACAACAAGAAAAGGTAAGTTGCGATGACAAAAAAAAAAAAAAAAATTGTGCTTCGTTTCGTTACTCCTTTTCTTCTTTTTATCCCCTTTTGCTTTCCCTCTTTTTAACGTTTTGAGGGTCGAAATGCGTTCTGCATTGATGGCATCGCGTTAAGTATTTCAGGGGTTGAATTGAATATTTATTTTTAATTTCATGAGTTCCAAGCGACATTTTCGTTCAACTTTTGACCCTAAATTAATTTCATTTTTCATTAATTATAATTAGGCTTAATTTAGAAAAGTCGGTTTTAACAGAGTGTAAGGTTTTAAATTTTAATTTAGTAGGTTGTATACTTGTGTATACAAATGTCAAAATGCGTGTTTTCTGATGAAATGTTAAACGTGAGTTATAAAGTATATTTCCTACGTATAATAATTCCCGCCCAGAAAATACCCATTTTCTGTATAACAGCACGTTGGGAAAACAGATCGAAATAATCCCATTACGTAATTGAAATCTACCCTTTATGGTATTGGACTTAAAAACCTAAAGCTAAAATCAACAAACGGCCACGCGTTTACATTCCAACCCCCGAACAGTGGCGGGTCCAGGAGAGGGGCGAGGGAGAGTAATTGCCCTTCCGAATCTTCAATGGAAAGAAAAGCGTATAAAAATGTCCATTTTTTTAAAATCGATGAATAAAAATGAAAAAATTAGGTCTATATAAAAAAAAAATTAAAAATTTGACGAATTTTCGTTTTTTTTTTCTTTCTTGGTTAATTTTGACTCTCGGGTGACGGCTCATCCTCTTTAAAATAAAAAAAAAAAAACGAAAAAAAAAAAAAAACTCGCAAATGATAATGCCAGTCTGTAAAAGCGAAAAAGAAAAAAAAGAAAAGAAAACCACAACTTGAAAAAAGTTTTTCCATAAAAAAAAAAAAAAGAGAAAAATATGGTTAAAATCGGAGAAACAAACAAGGGGTCAGTTTCTAGACGATGCGCACATTGTTCGCGAAACGGATCGATGACGTCTTCCGCCCGGGGGCTCACGCGACAAACCCCCGGGGGAAATAAGGGGAAGGAAAACCCCCCGAGGAAAAGAGGACAAAATACACAGAAAAAGATGAAGCCGCAATCACTGCGCCCCACCATCACTACGGGGCGCTCGGAAGGAGGGAGAGACCCCATGGACAAGGATTACCCTTAATCCCCTTTATCCCCGCGGGTGGAGGATAAAGAGATTCACGCCTCATTTGGATTAAGCCAATCAAAAGACGGATTAAAGGCAAAAATCCCCAAACACGGGGTCAGCGTCCGCACGCCTACTTTCAAGTACGGCCGACGACGAGGAGTCCCACGAGGGGGGGTACACAAGGATATGTCATGTCAGAAGGGGAAAAAGCAGAACCTCCAACACCCTCTACTTCTCGGTTTTTTCCCTCCTCTCCTTCTCCTGTGAATGTCCATCGCGTTATCCGCGGCTGACGAAATCCAGAGACGTGCCATCGACCGATGCAATGCCGCAAACTCGGCGCCATCTCGCTTCAGATGGCGCCAAAAAAGTGACATTGAACGGTACTGATTTTACGTGCCTAAAATCGCCGATAAAATCTCGTAATACGAAACTGGCTCTTTTCATTTGTATTGCTATTTCTTGTTTCTTGGTAAATGGTGTATAGTTGGTTTGAAGTTTATTTGAAAAATATTTTAAAAATCAGAGTGATTGATATTTAATAAAACAACTTACACAATCGTACGAAACATTTAATATTTGCAAAATTTTGCTTAAGGAATACTTACTTTTTACTACAGTAAATTTATACGCAATATTATCAGCAGATTTGTATGAATTAAATTTCATAAAACAACTTACGCAATCGTACGGACTGCGAAACATTTATAGGATTCGCAAAATTTTGTGTAAGAAATACTCAATTTTTACTAACGTAAATTCGTATGCAATATTTTTCGCAAATTTTTATGAATGCCATTCCTGTTTTTTAAAATATATCACCAAATTCTTATAAAACCATATTTAGCGAAAAAACCCACCTCAAAGATATTACCATCAATATTTTACATCAGTGCATTTATTTCTCAAACCTGTTTAATTTGCAGTGATTAAAAATGCATTACACAGCTGTTATCTCTATTTACTATTTAAATTTATTAATTAATTTCCAACTAAATGCTCATTTCGGCTTTTTCTGTATTTTATATTCCTTGGTTTCGTGATTTTGCGTGTCGAGTGTTTATACAAACAGTGAAAATCTGTATACTACGCGTATATACCGTTATATGTGCTACGGCTAAATGATACTTGAGATAACAGTTGTTTGTGGTTTATTGATGTGAAAATATGGAGTCAATCTGTTGCCAAGTTTAAACACATGCGACGGTAAATAGACCAATTGGTGGTATTCAGTCGAAACTCTAGTGTTTTTGTGGTAGCTGCTATATAGTGGGGAGGTCAAAGCAACACATAAAACTTGTGTTTAAGTGCACAGTTAGAAATCTGTGTACTTTTCACTGCACAAGCCCAAATATTTGGAGTGCATGCAATGGTTGTTTTTATTTGCACACATAAGTTTACAATTCAATTATGGCTAAACCCAATGTATAAATATCACAACACATTGCTCTGTGTGTTTTAAAGTGGACTTGAAGTTCTGTCCGATTTTAATGATGATTTTTTACTGTATAGATTGTGGGTTCTAAAATTGTGTCTTAAAATGATGTGTTTTCATCAACGAGTGAAGGAGCGAAGCAAAGCACATTAAAAGAATCAAATTATAATCTGTGTAAACAAAAACAATACTAAATTAGCTTATGTAAACAAGCTGTTTTTCACTTGCGTGGAGAAGAAACTAAAAATAGGGCTAAGTTTAAAGGCGGGACATGGTATATAATATTAAAAAAAAATAAAGTAAAAAAAAAAAATAAAAAAAAAAAAATATGGTGATGGTATAATGGGATTTGGTGGAAACAGAGAAAAAAGAATAAAAGAAATGTAAATTGTTTACAGGTATAAAATACACTATACCGGTATAGGGTATACCATAAAATTCTGAAAATACAGTATTACCCCCAAATTATTATAACTCGAGGTTCTACCCTTAAAAAAGTCAATAAAATCAAATTTCCCCTTAAACCAGCCATAAATCTCACTGAATACCACCATTCAATCATTTCAACCATAAAACGTGTGCACTCAATCACCTCTTCCTCCAAAAAAACACCCAGTTCGGACTGGAAAATTTGAATAAAGTTTTGTGATTGAGTCAAGGTGTTGCGTTTCATGCGTGGGTGGAACGAGTGCGGGGGTGTGGGTGGTGGTTGCGTTTCAAGGTGCTTCATCAGGCAAATGGACGCAGTGGCCACCAATCGATCTCAGCTCCACCCTCATCGACCAGGGGCAACGCGGGAGGGTGAAGTGTAATCCTAGTCGCGCGTTCGCTCGCTTGCGTCTCCCGCCATAATATCCCCACCCACCTCACCCCACCCTCTCTTTCTCGCTGCCCCATCTGGGCTCTTTCCTGCACTTGCCATTGTTTCAATATTGGTTTTGCACAAGAGGCTCAAGGGGAGGGGAGGAGGTGGAACGCGGGAGGGACGCCACCCGGAGCAGGGGGACGAAGGTTGGGGGAGGGGTGGGAGGGGGCAACAAGTGTGTCTGGAGCGTTGCAGTGAAGTGGTCGTTTCATTTTTCACACATTTTTCACTTGTTTTGATTTTGTTTTCCCCTTTTTTCCCCTTTTTTGGTGTCTGAAATTTTAATGTTGTTGTTGTTGTTGTGCAGGATGGGCGTCGTGTTCCTGGTTTAAGCGGGTTGCAAGGCGTTCCCATGATAGCCACGTCACCCGTGCGTCACGAATCGCCTTTACATGTGAACGCCGTCGAAGTTCAAAGTTATCAACCGCCTTGGAAAGCGTTGAGCGAATTCGCGTTGCAGGCGGATCTCGAACGGCTCGACCCGACCACGCCCTCATTCCAGCAACTAGTGAACCAGGTATTTCGATTTTTATAATAAATCTCTCGTTTCGCTATCGATTTGTCGTTGCGTCTGACAAGTGAGCGTTTCCATATACCCACAAATATGAGCCATTTTAATGCACAGGAAATAAAGGAATCACAAAATCTCTTCTTATGTGCAAATTAAATCTTTTCCATATATTATTAAATTTTAATTTTAATGTTCAATAGTGGTATTCAATATCTTGGTTTTTGAAGTTCTTGTGGTTTTTGGAAAATCTTTTTCGTTTATATTTGTGTATTTCAAAAAAAGCGATTTTCAAAAAACACAAAAACTTCAAAAACCTATTAGATATTGAGTGACACTATAATGTTCTATAAGCAAAAACCTCTTGAATGCAAAATAACAGCATAATATAGTCACAGAATATTAGCAGCTCAAAACCAACTTTTGACGTCAAAAACGCGTTTTCCCGGATGCGATAAAGTAAAAACATTATAGTGTCATTTAATATCCTGGTTTTTAAAGCTTTTGTAGTTTTTTGAAAATAGTTTTTCTTCACGTTTATCAAAAACTATTTACAAAAACTTCAAAAACGCTAAAATATTGAATGCCGCTGTACTGATTTAACTCAAAAATGCGTTTTTCCGCTCGCTAAAACCCATCTTGAGGTTGTTTAATCAAATTTATTGGTTTTATTCTCGTTTTATTTATACAGTCTTTTTTAGACTGAGAGAAAAGACTTGAAATTCGAAGCAAATAAAATATTCGCTGCCTATTAAATAATAAAAGCGCGCTGTTCGATTACATAATTTTTTTGGGTGGATGGGAGGAGAAAAAATCATTAATAATAAATTTCAATTAGGTATTTAATTAAGTTCTTAGTTTTAATTAGACTTATGCTGTTATGGTGAGAAGATTAAATGGAAAAGGAATAAGGCAAGGTGAAAATAAATGTGGATAAAGAAAATTAAGAAATTTCAGGAGCGAATTGATGAAAAAAAAAATGGAAAAAAAAAAAGACAAAAATGGAATTGCGGGTGTAGAAGGAAGAACGCACGCAATACGGGACGAGTCTCTAGGGGAAAACGCGCGCGTTCAATGTCCATTAAAGTGATTAAAAGGTGATCAAAGGGATGGTGGTTGCTATTGCAGATGCACGGATACGCAGAATCGGAGTTGAGTCATGGTGGAACGCCGCTCACTTACTTGGCGTCCGAAGATTCGTTGCAGCAACCGCCCAGCAACTTGTCGTCAGCGCACATTCCAGGAACGCCGTCCGATATGTCCAGTCCCGGAAGCGATTGAGAAAAAATAATTAAAATAAAAGGAAAATGTGGAAAAAAATTGAAAAAAAAAGAAAAAAAAGAAAGAAAGAAAAGAAAAAAAAGAAAAAGAAAACAAAAACATAACAAATGTCATTCTCATCATCTGTGCTTTGATTGAATATTCTTGTACATAAATTTCAAACAAACAAACAAAAAACGAGCTTCATTTTTCTTTCATTATTTTATTATAATAATATTACAATATTATAATATTGTTGATCTCACGCATCAGTCACAACCAAATACACCTCAGATCAGATTGTCCAAAAATCTAACAACAAACCCAATACGAAACACCGATGAAAACCTGTCAAGGTATTCAGGAAAATTTGACGCACAAACGTGCAATTTCGGACCAGAATTTCTATAACTAAAAAATTTATACGTTTCGATTCAACTGACGCCGATGTTTGGATTACACGAGTTATTTCAGTTCAGTCTTCTGTTTATTCACGCACTTCATGCAGAAGTAGTGAAAATTCTCATGAAATGTTCCGAAATCAATCACAACGTTTATTGATTTAAAGCGGATATAAAGAACGTATCATTGCGTGTACGTTAAATACCACGATTACATAGACGTATACGCCGTAAATCGCTTCTTTATCCTATATAAATGACCAAAGAAAGAGTACTTTTATTCGTCTTGCAGCTCGATTAAATACATCACATTGGTGCTAAATGGAAATAATTCATCTTGAAATCGCACGCTCGTAATTTATGCTGCGTGCGAGAAAGGAATAATTGCCGGTATATTTTAAATTATAAATTACTTTTGTCTTAGAATTTCTATCTTAGAATTTCGAGAAATATAAATCCCCCGGGAATTATATGAGAAGAAAGACGGATTGAATTTCTTTAAAATCTCACACGCTGAAATTCTTAACTTAAAAGCCGATTTTGGCAACCAAAGAATTTTCTTTTCTTTCTCATGCATTACACAGTTCTGGATCTTATTTGTTTACATTTTCTCATCACATTAGCGTGAATTATTCATGCATTTGACCAAATATAAACTCCTCAATTGATTGCAGCTATATGGGTCAACTTTAACCACGAACTTCCAATCACATCACTGTTGTTCACTACAAAAACAAAACAAACAAACAAACAAAAAAAGAGCAAACAAACTTAACAACCGCACCTTAAAAACCCCAAATTTCACTAGTCCCTGTTGAATTTCATTCCCCCAAACCAAACCAAACTGCAAACACTGCACAAAAATCTTTATTTCTCCCTTAACGAACGCATGCGTTTCTCTTCCGGTTCCTATTTGTCGTCCCGTTGACGAGTCCAATGGGCACCGGCGCCTCGGGGCAGCCATTACGCGTCCGTTATCTTTGCTCCCCACCTCCCAGCTCACCTGAGATAAGGCCGCGATGGCCACTAATGGACATGGATCTTGGGACGCGAGTCTAGACTGGGCGGCGTCCTCCTTATCGCCCTTCGGCATCACCCTCCACCCCCTTCGGACCCCGCGCAGCCCCTTCCCACACAGACAGACAACACAACACAAGCCCCGAAAAAGAAAAACGAGAAACAAAACCGAAAACCCACTTAAGACGCCATTTTCTTAGCCGACCCCGCCGCCCCGCCCACCGTCTTCCCATTGGTCCGCGCCAACCACACCCCGTCTCCCGCATTCCGATGCTCGCCGCCCATTGGCCGCGACTCTTCAGCACGCCCCGAGATCGCTCCGAGCGCCCAATCGATCGGCGCGTCTCAGCCGCTTTCATCCGTCGCTTTTTCTCCGACCGTCGGCTCCTTTTTAAGTCGCAAATACGTCATCAGGTGGGCGGATGCCACTCACGTTTCTTTCTTCGCCATCTCTTCTCTTCTCTTCTCTTCTCTTCCTCCCCCCCACCCCACCCCACTACATCCTCCCATGCATTAGCGTCCATCGGGAAGATGACAAAGCAGCGTCTCCACCCCGCGTCCATTAAGCAAACGGGGAGGCTCGCAGCTGCGTCTCGACTCCAAAACTCGACTCAACCCTTAGCATCCATCGCCTATAAAACTGCCATCAGGCCTCGAGCCCAGCGCGCGCTGCACAGAAATGAGATTAAAGCGACGCGTTAGGCTTATTAGCACCCCCGCGTCTTTTCAGCGTCCGTCCCGATCGGGGTCGTTAACCCGGGCGCCCCCGGGGGTTAATTGATTCGCCATCGACCACCCGACACGCACCGCGATCATGGGCGCTTTCAATTTCGACCCCGTGACGTCACTCGGCATTGTTCCCCGTTCTCCCCGTTCGCTGGACCCGTGGGGTGCGCGCTTCATTAGCAGCGTCCGCGTTCCTTGTGTCCGCCTCCGCACCGGATACCAAACGGAAGCCCCAGACGCCGGAAGTATCGGCGGATGACTTCCGTCCTTCCTGGTGACTGGATATAAACCCACCGACTGGTTTGGTTTCGGGGCTTTGCTTTGCTTTGCTTTGCTCTGAACATATAGAAGGGATATCCATTAGTAACCATGGCGACGGCTTGCTGCAAACTGTGCTGCTGCTGCCATATAATGTCGCATTTCCATGGCAACGCATCTCGGCTCCGCATTACGCTTTGTATTTTTAATGGCGTCCCTGTCGCCACCCAGTTTTCCTTCGCTTATAAAGGCGTGGGAGAAAACGGTACTGAGAGTCGGGTTAATGCATCTAAATCAATGAACGCGCAACTAACCCAATTGACCAGCCCCCACTATGGGATAATGCAACGCCACTCTGTCGTCATGGAGACAGAATTCCAAAAGGAGTGTTGCGCACGTGGACGGCGGCTTGAGGCTGTGCAGGGAAGCGCCACTCACTCTCTCCCAGCATTCGAGTGGGAAAGGGGCGAGGGAAGGGGAAGGGGAAGGGATGGGGGGAGGCGAGGTGGGGTTGGGACGGGAGGTGGAACGCGGAACATGGATCTGCACTCACGCGTCTGCGGGAGAGACACGCGTGCAGAGGGAACGCCGCGTTCATGAATGGCTCATTAAGGTTCGCCTTGGTATTGTTGTCGAAGGCAGTTTGATGTGTTAATTGATCGGACGCCAAGACGGCAACGAGACGGAAAAGGGGAACGCGTTTTCCACGGGAACGCGTCTGTAAAGGTAACAAGTGGAGTTTCTGCGCGAAAATCGAAGGAAGCGAATAAAACGCGAGAATGACGTGTGGGTTTTGTGCGGCGTTGGGGAAATAAGGAATGAATATTTTTTTATTTTATTTTTTAATGTTTGTTTTTAAAATTTGATTTTATATATAAAAACACGCGAAAAATATTAGTATTATGTATGTATTTAAGATCACAAAATGGCGGAATTAAGTAGTTTGGGAGAAGAAGTCGTTAGCTTCGGTCCATCGTGAACGTGGAAAACGCAAGTGCATTTTCCACCTCCAATCTGGATCTGAAAAATTCAAAGAACTTAATTACAACAAAGACAGTTTGCACAAACGCCCGAAACGAAAACGAAATCACGCAACGCAATTTTTGATTAGAATTTATAGGTAATTTTGACCAAAAAATTTCGTTGCAAATCTGGATTTGTAAAGAGTAGTTATAACACCGAAATTTTTAGGTTAAAATTCCGAAAATTTTACGAAAAAAAATAAAAAATTGAAATATTGTGTTTTTCGTTTCGCACGAAATTCGCAAACTGCCTAATGAAATAAAACGTGCAATCTTCGTCTTCACTTCCAAAATTACACGTATAAAACTTAGAAACCCTCAAAACTTTATACTCATTTATATATTGCCAAAATGATTTTCACATGCGATATTGGGTGAGATAAAATTTATAAAAATATGAAACAGAGGGAGGGTCGAGGGAGTGTAAATGGTGAATGGAAGAAAGAAAGAGGGTATGGAAGGGTGGTTAATTATTAATTTGGTTTCAGATAGACACGCGCCCAAAAATGACGCACTTGACGCCAAATGCGCGGGCAAAAGGGAGGATCAGGTTGCTCGACAGATTCGATTACAGCGACGCAAAACTCACCTGACTCCCAACAACACGCTTCTGCGTCGGGATCATCTTGCAGCGCGGTCTGCAAACAGAAATGACGTCATTTAGTTACACATTACATCAATGTTGATACAATACTCATTCCCACCCCTCACTTTCCCCAGCGTCCACATAAAAGGACATAAGCGCATGTGTACTTTGAATAATAACCTTGTGGTTGTCATACGTGGGAGGTTTCGTTGCTCGGATCGGATCTTAATCTGTCCATCCATCTATGTCCTTTTCAGGAACAAATAAGATGACAGACAGCTAAGCCTTTCAGCTTACAATTTATTGATTAAACGCAAGAAGTAAACAAAGAAATGTGACTCTTTTCCCAGTTTCGCTTCTGTACAAACTGTACAAACTGCTGGAACCCATGGGTTTCAAATTTACACTGCGCTGCCACTCGAGAGCCGCTCTAATATTTGCATTACAATCATTTCCGGTTTGGAAGCTAAGCTTGGAATTAAGTGTCGGGAGGATTAAATGGCTATGTATAATTCATTCTTGAGTGACCAAATAATCCAACAGCACGCGTCGCACGTAACAATCAAATTAAATTTTCTAGTACAAAAAACAACCGCAAAAAAAAGCAGAGTCGCCACTGACGCTCAAATTAAATTTTCTAGTACTAAAAACAACCACAAAAAGAAGTGGAGTCGCCACTGACGCTGAAAAGAAAACCTCAAAATATCTGAAAATTGCTATTTTTAAAATGCAAACCGAGTAGTTCGACTCGAGTTCGGCGCGGTTATTTACTTTGTTTACGGTGCGTTGACAGTCGGAGTTGAAATTGACTTCGCAATTTACCGTGGGAATGAACTGAGATTATCCTCGACGTGCACATGCAGTATTAAAATAGAAAAGAGGATGCATCAGCTGATAAACATTTTTCAAATGCGAACTGCTTTCAACATCATTTCGCATATGTCATACGTTTCTAGCGGCAGACAAGTGCACTCGATTAAACCTGTCAGTTCATGTCAACATTATGCACGAGTAGTAAAATTCACACGTAATTGAACATGGCCGCCATATATCTTGGGCCGTGATTCGACATCCTGATTGTGAGCTCGATAAAACAAAACAGGACTAAAGCAGCGACGAGGACAATAAAAAAAAATTAATCAGGGGAAACAACGTCTGTGGTGGCCGAGATGCCAACTAATCTCTAGATAATAAGTCTTAGGACTGACTGAGGGAAGAATTAAATGGATGAATGTGACAGTGACAAGTCGAGGCGAAAAATGTCAAGATGTCAAACTCGCTTGTTTCGTCCGACATTTTTTGTCACCTCGACCGTCTGAGATTAGCCAGATCTAGAATCTATAAAGAAAACCGACATTTTCAACGTGGCTTTGAACTCAGGCGGCGGAAGACGAAATTCAACCACTAAATCAGAACTCGCCACTGACCACTTGGCCACATCTTTAAGTGTGAATGAATCTTTAAATATTTACAGGCCAAATCGCTCAAAATTTAATTCCCGCAAGAAAGAAGAAAACAAAAAAAAATTTTTTCTTGTTTTAAAAAGTAATGACCAAAAAGGTCAATAAATAAATAAACGCCACCAAAATATATATATATATATATATATATAAAAAAAAAAAAAAAAAAAAAAAAAGTTGAGTAGTAAAAAACAACACTTGAAAACAAATTTGCAGATATAAGGCAAGTGCATGTCGACAATATCGACACACAATAACCCCGACATCCATCTCGCGTTTAATCTGCAAATGGAAGGCCACAGTAGACGCCATCATTAATTTCACTTCGCGTGTCAACATACATCAACTACGCCATACACCATCAAAACAACACTCGCACTCGCCTCGCCGCCCTCGTTTCCACCGCTAACACTCTCCCAATCTCCATCTTCAAAACTCCCAACCCTTTATGTCGCCCATATCCTTCCGCCGCACTCCCACGCGTCCACATAGGCATGCCAATGGCATTCCAAGCCACGCCATGCAGCGTCCATCCTTTTTCTTTTTCTTCCCATCCTCCTCGTCCCTTCCCCTTCCTTTCGCTCTCCGTAAACAGGAAATCAGAGTCAGCCGTGGGGTCAGAGGGAGACCTAAATCCCAGTAGACGCCACCCTCGTCTCCCTCCTCGGAACGCGGCCGTCAAAGAGATGCAAGTCGGGGAAGGGAAGAGAAGAGAAGGGAAGGGAAGGGAGGGAGGAAGAACGCGGCTCTCGGGAACCCGAGGCACTTTACTACTACCCTCCCCCGGTCCCCCTTCACCCAACCCTCCGCATCTCATCAGCTGAGTGGTTGGCGCCATCTTGTTTATGATGGATTCGCGCCTTGGAGACGCGAGACGCGCTCTTGATGAGACCCTCGATGCGACGCACGAGCGACCACGCCCCGTTAGCGCGTCTGCATCGATGGATTCATTAAAAATTACACCCGATTAATCAAAATCACCTTTTTTTTCCCCAGTGGGGTGTAGTAAATTAATTTTTTTCAAACAACAACAAAAAAAATATAATTTTTTTTTTTTTTTTTTTGATAACTGACCTGGAGAAAATCACTCAGCAACTGGCCGCTCATTTCCTGCTGTATGATGGTTTTGTTGGTCCTGTTATTATGGCAGCAAGCGATGAGCGTTGGGAATAGGACGCGGGTGAGCTTCGGGTCGCTGAAATACGTGAACGGCAACGTGACCAGTTGCTGCAGCAGGGTCGGCGTGTGTCCGGAGTGGATAATGGTCTGATGCTCGGCGTTCAGTGCCGTAAAGTAGCCGACGGTCAGCAGCAATTCGTGCAACAACGCCGTCAACGCTTCGTCCGTGGCACCCGATTGCGACGCCGAGTAGTACCATAAGAGGTACGTGGAAATGTGGCGGAATTCGAGCGACAGCGCGTCGTCTCCTATAACGCTCTAAGAAAAATATTTTTTTAACATTATTTTTATTTTTCTTCTATTTTTTTGTTTTTTGAACAAATTTAAAAAATTCAAAATTTACGAACCTGGAACATTGGCAGGTGAAACATGGCCATGTGGTTGAGCATGCGCAGTCCACTCAGGGCCAGATTGATGGTGGACGACGACAGACGCGGGGGTGGGGACTGGGATCCCCGCGACGGCACTCCACTGTGCAAGAGGATGCTGTACAGGAGCGAGACGACGTTCACCAGACTCGTTGCACGAAACGCCGATTCCAAGTGCGTCTCTAGGTGAGAATCGCATTCCCGGTGCGTTTTTTTCGTGCCGAACACATCCAGCCGTCCATTCCTTTATTAAAAAGCGAAATAAGCTTGTAGAGTGGCGTTCAAGCGGGGATTTTAATATTTCACGTCGACGTTAATACGTAATTCAATCGCGATTGACTTGAAATCGAATAAGTTCGGCCATCATGAGAAATCTACTAGATATTAGGTCGATGCAAGACGTGCATGACATCATATCACTATGAAAATTGGGTACAATACAATTTCCATAATGGCATGTCATGTACACAGACACACTTTATATGGATTTTTGCTCGTGTCGGTCGTAAATCACTCGATAAGTAAATAAATAAATAATAACAATAAAAAAAAAAAAAAAGAAGTAAACTCTCGTGTGAAAAAATTCAGTTAGGCCTATTTTGCAGGAAAATAGGTTTCCTTTGAACTCATCTCTGTATTGCTTTTTCAGGGGTTAAATTATCAGGAGAGGCTGCACCCTACTTTTCGGTCTTTTTAATGTGCGGGGAAAGTGATGTGTTGGGGTCTGCGTCTTCGACAAGAGGTCGCAAGATCAAATCCCAGCTGAGAAGAAATATTTTAAGAAATTTTCGATGGGTTAAATGTTTGCGCATTTGCTAATCGAAATCGCCAGCCACTTGATTGCTTGGTGACTAAAAGCCACACACCATTTCGTTTGTTTACTTTTTTTCCGATAAGAACTACCGGAAACAATTCTTTTCCCGACATGCTTTAAAATTGATTTAATGTATAGATAACCATGAATTTTTTGCGCTTTTATTTCTAGGGTTTAAAAAAATCAGTCTCAATTGTGTCTTAGTCTGGGTTTGGCTATAAAATTAATTGCAAATGGCGCCAGGTTTGGAACTTGCGAGTGACACAGTCTCGACTTGAAATAGTTTTGGAATTACATCATCACTGTCTAGTGAAGTTTCAGCTGCAATTAAACATCTGGATTAAAGTTAGCTGTCGACCATTACAATGAATGCACTCAGTCTTGTGTGAGTTATAGGTGGGAATGATCTTGTGTTACGGCTCTTAATCACTCTTTTTAATCCAATTTGCATTTTTAAAAAAAATATAATTTGTATTTTTAATTTACAAATTAAGTTTTAAGTATTTTTTGCGTGGAAAGGAGAGGATGTAATTTTCGAGCAAAAAAAGGTATAAAAAAACAAAAACAAAAGGCAGCTGCATGGTAACAACAGTTTTCCAATTGAGTTTTCACACGAAAGAATTTAAGTATTGAAGGTAAGTCCTAACTCAATATAACATTAAGTTCCCCTTCCAAACTTGCAAAAATCAAAATCAAGTTACTTTTCAGTTTCAATAGTACCTTCGAAGATGCAAATTGGTGATGCAGGTCATCAAATGCATGCATTTGATCAGGAACGGCTGTTCACGGTCCACGGGTCCATGAACGCGGTGGAAATATTCCGCCACTTTGTCCACCACGCCCACGCTCACCATGTAACTGCAACGAGAAACAAAATTAAAGCGACGGGGACTTTTAAGAGGTCTCCGGTGGGAGCAGCGGAAGGGGTCCGGAGGGAGAGGAGAGGAGAGGAGAGAGGAGAGAGAGACGCTAGCAGATCAGATTCAATTGTGGCAGGTGAAAAAGGCGCAATTGCATTATGGCAAAGAGTCCATCGTTGTTTTGAGGTCTAATTCGATTGATGATGATTAAGACGCAAGGCCACATTCATGAATAATAAAAAAACAGCCCCATCAACTTGGGGTTGCAAATGGAGGGGTTGGGGGGGGGAGACCCGGGGTTATGAGGGGGATTACGGAGGATTAGATTCAATAATTCATTAGTTTACCTCGACAGATGCACAAAGAGGCAAACGCAAACACCCACGCAACGTGAAGGGGAGGGGCCTCATTTGCATAGGGACGCGCCCCCTTGACCACACTCATGAATGAAGTAATCAAACACGGGATTGCAACGCAACAATGTGATGAAATGGAAAAGTGCACGGGGGCGGTAACGTTAAGAACAAAGAAAATAACAGCGAGGGACAATTGATTTTGTAATAAACCTGCTGTATTCTACTTTCTACTACAGTTACTCTAACCCTAAACCCCATTTCCCCTTCTGCGCAGCCCCATATCGCATGATTTTTTCAAGGCGCAAAAAATTGCGTAATCGTGTATACTGTATACCTTCTGTCGTTCGCCTCGTATTTGATTTATTTCTTCGGATCAGATAAAAGTACAAAAAGAAATTGCAATTTCTTTTTTGAATTGAATTGATGAATTAAATCGAGCGTTTTAATTTGAAAACTCAAAATAAATATAATGCAGCAGAAATAATCAAAAAATCTCATGCATTGTCATTTTTTTTTCAGTTATGTAAATACACTCAATACACACAAAATGTTGTTTAAACAGCAATTGCATTAATTCAAATAAACAATTACTCATAATGCACGAGTTTCGTGCATGTATCTCGAAATCGTAGAATTCTAGTTTTATTCAGATTAAAGAAATTGTCATCAAAGAGATTTTCCTTCTAGCCTGAACTCACAACAGTTAATCATGGAAAAAATTAAATCAAATCGGCAATTTCCAGTCAAGACGGCGTTCACTGAGGTTTCTGACACTGTTTAAAAGTAGTATTAAGATCAGAAAATTCTAGTTTATCAACTAGCATTTGTGTGTTACCTGGTTAATTTTTCCTGCATGCAAAACAGAGTATGCACTTTCGCTACGAATTACCTTATTAGTATTCACGCGAAATTCATGGTGTAAAAATCGATTAATCACGAAAGCCGCCTGATCGTGACCACCATTTTGATGCCAGTCAGATTGAAATTAACTCATTCTTGTATTTATTTATTTACTGTATTTGTTGTAAATTAGAACTTTAAAACTTTAAAAAATTCACTGGGGTTATTTTGTAATGTGTCTCAGCACCTTTTAAAAGCTAGAAAGTCTTAATGGTCTCTTCCACTTATACCATTTCGCTCGCATTAGAGAAGAAAATTAAAAATAAAAAAACTAAACAAACACCCCACCAAAAACGAGAAAAATTATTTGAAAAAAATACCTGTATATAGAAAAAGAAAAAAAGTGAAAACCACATCCATTATCAAATTCCACATTTAATTACGAGTAAAATCAGCCCGATCCAGCACCCATTAAGAAAAAAAGAAAAAATTTGACAAGCAAAAAAGAAGAAAAAAAATCAAAATGTATTTACACCGTTAAAGAAAATAAAGTTCAACAATAACCAAAGCACGTGAAACTTCCAAAATGACTTGCAACCCCCAACTTTACGGTATACACAGAAGCGCCGTAAAACCGACGACACATTTAACCCGACACTCACCCCCACCCCCACTCATACCCCTAAAAAAAAGTTACGACGTTTCACTCAACGCCCCAAAAGGAAATCAAAGATGCATAGAAGTCTCAAACACCCAATTCATCATTGCACCCGGAGACAGGCGAAATGTAAACACAAACCATATCCAACACGTGTTATTATTCCTCACCCAAAAAAAAAAAAGAAAAAGAAAGAAGAAGAAGAAAGAAAAAAAAAAGACACAAACGAAAAATGGGAGATTTAAGAGTGGTGGGGAAGAGAAGGGATGAGAGACGCGCAAATGGGCTAATGAAGAATTAATGCGGGGGTGGGGTAGCGTTCCTCCCCTGTCCACAGGAGGCAAATTAAAGGGAAACAATCTGATTAGAGGAGTGCAGCTGTTTGCGTCCCCTCCATCATCATCATGATGAAGCCAATGAGAAAATAAGACGCCATATGGACGCTCAGGGCACCCATCCCATCACCACCCGCACCTTTTCCCACTTTTTTTTTTCTCTTTTGTTTCTCCGCGGATCCCTCGGGGATACTCACCTGAGCACGTCATCGACTCGCGTCTGCCAACTCTCTTTGTCGCGTTCGCCGGCCGCGTTCGCGTTGCACTCCAGCACGAGGGCGACCAGGTGCACGATTTGCGAGGCGAGGGCGTCGGTCGCCAGCGTCCAGTCGCCGCCACCCCCTCGTTCATCGTCGGGGATGAGAATCTGGAAAACAAATCAAATCAAACAAAAATGACGTCACGAACGGGCCTGAGTCAGGAAAGACACGGGCACTTGTGGGCATGCGCAGGCGAAATGCGGGGGCGGGACCGCTTCCCTTCAATCTGCGCTCTTAATGGCTTTGTTTTCTTTTCATCCCGATTAGAGCGACGAGGGCGGCGTCCCTGCGTACGCACATTCATAATTTAACACGAGACGCACGGATTACTCCATCAATGCGCCGTGGAGGGAGGCGCTCAAATCTGGGGAGGGTTTTAAGCCCTACTTCATCAAAATTCTGCTCTCTCTTCCTATAAAATTGTCATCGAATCAAAATTTACAAATTTTTATCCGAAATTTATAATCGATTTTTACAAACTGGTCAGAAAATGTAATTGTTTTCTACTTTTATGTGAAGGATGACATTTTTTTTTGTTTGTGAAATTTAAAAATAAACATATCCTGACAGGAATAATGAAAAATGCACTGCTAATACGAATATTGTCTAGGTAGTAGGGCACTCGAAATAAAACTGTTAAAAGAGCGACGTGTGCGCCATCTAGTGACAACAAAATGCGGAATTTTCTACTTACATCCAAGCGTGAGATCAAGGCGTCGATTAAGTTGAGGATTCGGTTATTTCGAAGGACGAATGTGCAGTTATTCACGCTGTTTTCGCATGCGGCATGCATAACGGAACACAGTGCTAAAAATATTCTTTATAAAAATTATATAAAAGATTTAATTAGTCACGTTTTTAAAAATAAAATTAAAAAATTTTCATATTTCATTATAAAACATACTTGACATTGGAAGTCTGTATCTGCAACGTCGGGCGTGATAATGTTTCCCACACTTGGCCGATCACTTGAAACCCTTTTGTATTTCGGAACACGGTTTTCTCACAGTCCCCCTGATTAAAGAAGAAAAAAAAAATCAAGAACTTTTTCGAATTAGGTAAATGCAAAAAAGAGTTAAAACCTTTTTTCCCAAGTATCGTCCCATTTCTCCCAGGGTTCTCTCTAAACTATTCACAGAATTACTCTGCATCACTCCGTTCTTCTGCACACTTTTCAGCAAATCTTTAACGTATTTGACAATCCTAAAAAAAATTAAAAAATTAAAAAATTCTAAAAAAACTAAGTAAATCCACGAACTTACTTGCTCTTCAAATCAACTGCTTCCGGCTGAAACATTTCTTCGAATTCGGCTCCCTTAACATTCAGCTTTTGCCGCAACTTTTTGCACTTTTTCTTCATCGTTTTCTTTCTTTCTTTCTCCTCCACTTTCTGTGGATCGGTTTTACCGGCAGGTGCGTTTATAATGTACTTCAAATTATACTTCTCCAACTCTTCTTTTGACGGTTCTTTCCCGCTATTTTCATCTTTCATCATTTGTTGATGCTTTTTCCCTCGCAGATGTGTCATTAAATACACTTCAGATCCAATCTAAAAAAAAACAAAAAACAACAAAGAATTAAATAATCAAATTGATTTACAAATCCAAATCTAATTACCAATTCGTTACAAATGGTACACAGCTTCTTCGTTTCGTAAGGAACTAATCGAGGTGCATCATCGTTACACGACGAATACCTCAAAATGCTCAACTCCAGTGCTTTTTGTCTGATGTGTTCAATGTTTTCTTCGTGTCGACGAGCACTTTCTTCTTGCTTCTGTTGAATTTTCTTCTGCAATTCTTCCACTTCCGCCTGCTTAGCAGCTGCCAGTGCGTTTAAACGTTCTTCTCGGTCTCTATTTAATCAATCATCAAATGTTTTATTTACTTATAACTATTTTTAATTGAATTATTTTTATACCTTGCTTTTTCTCTCGCTTGTTCTTGTCTCTCTTTTTCCTTTTCCTGGTGTTGCTTATCAATCTTATCCTCCTTTTTTCTCCTTCTTTCCTGCATATCAGCCAACCGAGCTTGTCTGTCGGCTTCCAAAGCTCGTCTTCGTTCCTATAGAAAAAATAAAGTCAACAAATTTGAGTTAAAAAAAAAAAAATAAATAAATTTTTGCTTTTGTAAAATGTTTACTTCAGCTGCCGCTTCTTTAGCTGCCTTTTCTTCCTGCCGTCGCTGCCTTTCACCCTAAAATCAAACAAAGTTATCGATTTTTAACAAATTGATATCAAAAATTTGCTAAAAAATTACGTGCAAATCTTGCATGCGAGCTTCGTGTCCTTGGAATCTCGACATGACGTCATGTCGCTTATTTTGTGCTTCCAATGTGTTGATAAATGCAATTTCGTTCACTTTCTCCTCTTCATCGTGCGCTTTTTTCTTAATCTTCTGCAGTTGCATTTTTCTTTTCTCTTCCGCATTTTGCAATTTCTTTTCCATCATATCTCGCTTCTTCAGCAACAATTCTTCTTTCCAACCGCGCACCTCTTCCACTTTTTTAGCCAAATCGCGCAACTTCTGCGCCTTGTTCTCGAGCAACCGCTCGCGTTGTTCTTGCGCTTTCGCCTGTTTTTCTTCGTGGCGCCGAATCGATTCCGTCAATGACCTTTAAAAAATTTATTTTTTTTAAATTATGGTATGATTTTATTTAATAAAAATCAATTTCGCACCTTTTCCTAGAAGGCGATGACAATTTTTCGTGTAAATGCAACACATGTCCCGGTCTTCGAAGATCAGCTTCAATTTCATCCATTCGATCTCCCCACGTCATCTGATTGATCTGAGGACCCAATCTTTCCTCACCTTTTAAAAAATAAAATTGAAATACAAATTGAACAAATTAAAAATTCTAAAATTTACTTTCCGAGTGAAAAAAATGCAAATCAAAGTCTTGGGAGTTCGACTTATCCTCATCTAATTTCTGAGCTTCTTCAATTTGTTTATTCAGATCATTTTCTTCCTGAATTACCGACTCTAACTCCTAAATAAAAAAACTCATTAATCTCTTGTTTTCAAAAAAATTCATCGAAATTTACATCATCTAATGGACTAGATTCATCTTCGTTGTACTTTTCACGTTTTTCTTCTTTCTTTTCAGTATCATTCTTCTCTAAATTCTCCTTAAAAAATACAAACAAAACTCATTATGTAACATAAAAATCTATAAAAATCTCATCTTACATCTCCCAGCAAATGAAGCGAAGGTAACGACTTGACAGTGATTTCCTCTTTCCCTGATTTAAACTGATACAAATTCGCCCCTTTGCAGTTTTTCTTGTTCTCCAACGGCACCGAACCAGCGCGATCCTTTTTTCGTTTTTCTTTTACATCGTTAAATTTATTAATCACTTTTTGAGGCGGCGAATTCCTCACTCTGAATTTACTTCGCTGAACTATTTCCCACCCTTCACCGTCCTCTTCGTTCTCTTTCTCCTCCAGTTTCATCAACTGCTCGCCTCTTACTTTATCGGCCCAACTACCCTTTACAACTTTGTTTTCCTTCTCTGCTTTAATCTCAGCGTGTTTCACACAATTAATCTTCTTTTCCTCTACTGGTTCCTTCGGTTTGGCATCGAAAATTAAATCTCCGACTTTCTCTGCCATTTTCACATCAAAATTTGATAAATTCTTCAAATTGTCCTTCTGCACTTGCGCAGTTTCAACTTGACCCACTTGAACCCCAACAGAACTCATATGTTTATCTCTTTCCTGGTCAACATTTAAAACTCGGGCAACTTTAGGCTTATAACCAGATCCAGCATTCAGAGTTTGACGCTCCTTGTGCTTTATGGGCGAGGATTTTCGAATTTCCCACGCCAGAAATGGCGGCCTTTGGCACATCACCGATGACTTCTCATAATCGCGTTTAACATTAATCCAGTCGATTAATGCATTAAATTCCTTAGTGAAATTATCAAGAATCAAAATCACTTCCTGAAAATAATTTCCTCTTATTAAATTTTTTATTGCTAAATATAAATCTAAACTGTTATTATTTACTCACTTTACATTCAACTATACTCTCGTCTGTTTCACAGGTGTTATAAATTTCGTCGACTGCTCGTTGCAAATTTTCAAACAGAAACGCCCAATGTCGGGCGTGTAATTCCGATTTGGGATTTCGTCCCGCAGATGCAGATCGAACCCTCATTTTACGTAACGTAGGGCACTTATCCGCTCGTTTGACGAGCACATTCCGCTTTAATTTGCCTGCTGTAATCAAACAAAGTGATTAAAATGGCGAATGACTATGGTATGAATTATTGAATTGTTAGAATCAAATAAAACATTTACAATCTGCGTGTTGAAGTTCCGTTTGCGAGTTTTCAAGTGGAACGTTGTAGGTTAACAAGTTCCTGGCTGATCTTCCTTCTTCCTGGACTAGTTTTCTTACTTCATCCATTTGCATTTCGGAAGATTAAATTTAGTATTTGTATTCAGATAGTGCGAATTATTCTTCGTCACTGTTTTCATTTCCAGTGTTTCAACAAATGCGAGTTTTCAATTAGATGCACAAAGATTTATTCTGTCTATATCGGCCTTCCGGCGTGCGACCGTGCGGCATGCGGCCATGTTCGCGCGCAGCAAACGGACGTGGACAAATCTTAGCGGGTTTTTCAAACTAAAAATATTATTTTTGTTTTTATGTGGGATTTATTGTGCAATAAATAAAATTTTAAAATAATGTTAATAATTTTTATTGAAATATAATATTTATCCCAAATTGTGAAACTCGACACTATGATTTATCACATAACACAATAGAATATAAATAAATGGAATAATTAAAAATTAAAAATGCAAAAATAAATAAATAAGAAATAAAAAAAAAAGAAAGAAGAATAATAAAATAAAATTATCTAAACCGTGTTGATATAAGGAGAATAATCTGTGCAAACGGAATTAGGAAAACCATATTTATATTCTTTTATAAGGTTTAACGAAAATTTCGGAGTATTTTTTTTTTTCAAAGTAAATTAGCATTTCTTAGGTGTTGAAAAGGTATATCTGGATTTTTGCAAAACTAGCTTGTAGTCACATGATCGCAATTGAAACAACCAAGTTTAGTATGATTATCTGCTGGTCATCGATTTTATTAGTGTTGTCTGTTTGGTTTGCACTCATATCGTATTTTTCCTCTTTATTTATTACTCATACCATAAGCAGGCCGACGAATTGTATGATATTATTTTAGATTTTACAGACAATTTCTAATCAAATAGCTTTTTTAATTGACAAATATCTACAACTCTGTTTTTACAAAAGCTAATTCAGCATTTTGACTCTCAATTAACTTTCTCTGCATTTTCACATGAGTGTATCCTTAAATGGCGAAAATAACGTAAAAAATTTCTAGCTATAAACAAAAGTTGTCATGTTAGACGTGTAACCGCCGATGATCAATTTTATCCAACTGCTACTTTGCAATATTTGTTGTCATTCCTCATGCAATAGTTACGGTACCTTTTTAGTTGCCGCGGGTTTCCTGTTTACTGTTTACAGAGGTAGTAGCTTTATACTACCTGCAACTTTCTTTTTGATTGCTGGCCGATATTCATCGAGCGATTCATTTAAGTTAACCTCTTTTCGCCCTCTCTTTCTGGGATCTGTTGTATAATTGCATAGAATTAGTTTAAAAACATACGGTACAATCAATAAATTGTTGTTGTACCTTTCTTGACTCTGTCAGCTTGATTCAAACTCACATATCCATTTCTCGAATCCTGATCCTCCTTGTAATCACAAAACTCGTTCATATCTTTTTTTAGTTGCTCCAAATGTCCTGAAAATTCAATTCATATCATAATTAACCAATTAATGACAATCAAAGTTGGCTACATTATACTTTGCCTGTAACGTATAGAGGGCGTGACCTCTAACCTGTACATATGACGTAACTGGGGCCATTCCTCAGTGATGAATAAACCG